>KN886506.1:5385-23361 GCA_000934455.1 Apostichopus parvimensis
AATTGCATCTGAGGCCACCTGGAAATGCAAAAAATTTCCAAAGGGGAGGGGGATACCCTTAGACCCCTCCCCCAGGCCGGCCATCAGTCTTCAGCAAGTCCACTCAAAAGTACCTTCCTACGCCACTGCCTCTAACTATCACTAAATAAAAAAAGATTATATTATAAAGTACGTCCCACAAGCAATCACAAATAGCAAGAATTGCAGCTAGCCTAATTGAATTTCAAATTACAGATATTTCACTGTGGAAGATTGCAGTAAAGTTTTTAAAGAATATGTAGGCCAAGTTTGATTTAAAAATCCAAACGGCTTGCCATACATTTTCGTACTTTATCAAATATTCAGACGTCAATGACCACCTGGCTGTCTGCTCGAGATGCTGACAGTGACAGACAGATGATACAGTTCTTCAAATTATAAATAAATAGTAACATCATTTTGAAGACAGAAAACTTTCTGACAGCGTGTGTGATCACATTGTGTGTGTAAGTTGCAGTTAATATTACTAAGTTAGCTTATTCCCGAATGCAACCTCACGCCTGAAGCATCCCAGCCTCGGCATTCAGTTTAATTTAGTTTAGTATAGTAGAAAAAAGGATCAGGAGGGACACTTAAGTCCCCATCAAGGACCCTATAGAGAGAGAAAAAAACTGAAGACACAAACACTCAGACCCGATTACAATGCTTAAAATGCTTGTCCAAAGCATTCTTAAACCCATTGACACTACTTGCAAGTACAACTTTCTCAGGCAAATCATTCCACTCATTCACAACCCTATTAAAAAAAAAGTTATGCCGAATATTAATCCTACTATGTGACTTGGAGTTTAAGACAATGACCTCTGGTACGTACTACTGTTAGTGTTAGCAAACATGAAAAAGTCGGTAAAGGCTAAATTGTCGAAACCATACACAACCTTGAAAACCTGGATCAAGCCCCCACGTAACCTCCTAAGCTCCTGTGTGGTGAGATTCAACAGTTGTAACCGCCTATAATAGGGAACACTCTTTAAGGAACTAATCATCCTAGTAGCCCTCCTCTGGACCTTTTCAAGTTTCACTGTCATTTGTGTCAGCCTAGCGGCCTAGACCTTGTTACTGCCTGGTACTTTGTTGTTAGGCTTAAGTCAATACAATGTCACTTTGTCAGTGACACTAGCCTAGGCATAATGCAAGTCATTGTGTAGGTTAACCGGGGGAGGGGTGGGGGAGGGATGGGGAGGGTGGGGGAATGGACGATAGCTTAAGTTATATCTGGGGGGCATAACACTATAAAAATCATATGTATGAAATAGATCAAAAATATGTAAGCCTAGGCTATGCAATTAACATGGGGAGCAAATAAAAATACATCTCACAAAATCCCCATGTTGATCTTGCAAGGGTGATCAAGATTGTAGTGAAGATGCTCAGGGATGACCTGCATGACGGTCAAGCCAAGTCTGGTAGATATTCAATCTTCCCAGTTTTTTGCCAAAAATGGGATCGGATGGTATTTAAGGCAGGGAAGATCGTAATGTGATCGAGAACTCCATCTATACTTGCCCCAGTTTCTTCTGCATAAACACTAACCGTCCACAGGTGGGTTTGCTATCTAGATCAAGTCCCCTCATTATGTGTAAACAATCAATCATCACCTTTTCGTTAAATTTTGTAATCCTGTTCTTATTGGATGTTGATCCATGCACACCACTGTCCTCAAATGTGGACACGTCTAGTCAGCTTTATAACATTCCAGAGGGCAAGCAAGATCATACTGATCCTCCTTGAGTTTTGAATGTGAATTAGGCCTCAGTGAAAGTACTCTCTGTTATGATGTATCCTGCTGAATACATCCTTCACCCTCACTGGTGTCCTAGATATCCTTCAATAATGAAAACATCTAGAACACCAGCTAGGCTCAAGTCATTGAACTGTGCAATCAGCAAATGCACTCACAACACACTGCAATATTTAATCACAGTGCTTTGTTTTTATTGTCGAAAACCTGGATTTTTAATGGGATTTGCCCCCGAACAATGATGTGGAGGCCACTATCTTTCTTCTCCGCTCTAAGGAACCAACAGTGCGTGCAAATTTCCACCCCAAAAACTATTACTTGGTGAAGTTTGCGAGTCACAACCTAGCATACATGTGACCCATGCCTGTTATTGTTACCTCCGCACACCACAGTTAGAATAACTACTGGTATTTTACAGCATTATTAATACACATGTGTGGGCTTCATGGGCTAAGAAACTGTCAATAATTATTCAGTGTGTGGTTGAATTTGCAAGGTCTTAAGTAAATCATCAATTTTGACAGAATGGTGGTCCACATCTAACTAAGAACAGTATTATTTTGGAAATTTAAACTTTCTGTTTCATGGAAGGATCGTAGAACGCGTCTCTGGCTAACGTCAGATTCACAGTGGATTGTAACTACTGATGAACACTCATTCTGATTTTAAGATGTTATTAATCTAAATCGTCAGACTTTGAGAGAGAACTTTCTGCATTATCCTGTATGAGTAAAACATCATGGCAAGTATAGTGTTCCTCTGTGAACTTTTCACATGTATACTCATTCATATTTAGGCCAAAACAGCTAGTAGAGTCTCATATGACTGGTAGTTTTTTCGTACGTAGCGTACATACCAGTTGTGTCAGGTGTACATCATATTAAGTTCAGAAGTATATTCAACTTAATTATTCAAGAGGTGGGCACCCATGTCGATTTTTCTTGAATCTTTTATTTTTTCTAGAAACTATAATTAGAGATATTGGAAGCAAGCATAAGTACAGCAATAGGAGGGTGGATACATGGTGGAGGGGAAGTGGGGGGGGGGGGGGGGGGGGAAGAGGGAGGGAGGGTTTGATCAGCCAGGTTCAGTACGTTGCAAGTAGGAAGATTCCAATTTTTTGGGCACTCCTATTGGTTTTTGCTTACCTATTTTCAGTTCTTTATTTTACTTTGCTAGTGCAAAGTTTCCAACTGACAACTGGCATTTAATTATACTCATACCGTGTAGAGGAAATAGACTTAGTACATAGTGTACTCAGTGCTGTGGTAATTGTATTACAGGTCTGCATGGTACTGTATAAGCCACAAGGTAATTATATGTTAGTGGATGTTATTGTTCTCATATTTCTTGTTGAAGTTTTTCTTGTTGAAGTTTTCTCTTTTTCTTTCTTTTTTTCTTCCACTTTTTCTTCTTTTCATTTTGGTGATTAGCTTGATAAACACAACCTAAAGTTGTTTTATACAGTTTATACAGTGTATACTGTCCATCATATGTCCTTATTGCAATTGTGTATAACAGACACCTATATTGACTCTTTGTGTACAATTATGAGATATGATTTTATCTGATTAGCCAGCTATCTTTGTAGATTTAGAGCTGTAATTATCTGCGATAAAAAAAAAAAAAAAAAAAAAACAGGGCCTGTTTATCAATTATAGGCAGGCATGCAATGACCTTGATATAAACCAGTTATAAAAAATATGATCATACTATCAAATGGAGAATGTTGAAGCAGTTATTTTTCCAGGGAATTATTTATCCCATAATGCATAGCAAAATACTACATGGAAAATGGGTAAATTGCTATTCAAGTGCATGGATGCAGTATGGCAGTTTTTGTACACAAAAACCATAGTATGTTATAAGACACGCATGTACAGTATATTGTACAGGATATTACAAGAGAGATAACGTGTGGACCTGCCCAGGTTATTGTCGAGTTGAGCTTTGTTGTTGAGCTGTTAATTAACAGAGAGATATTATCAAATTTATAAAGAATATTTCAACTCTTTCAGTTAAGTTTTTGATATTTTTCAATTGATAAAATCTCTGTAAAACTTCTGCAAACATCTTTAGTAATTCTCTTTCATTCAAAAAGGACCATGTAGAGTGTAGTATTATGTGGAAAAAACAGAACTTAAGGAATACAATTAAGTGGTCAAATAAGTGATGAATACATTTGTAGCTTTTCAAAAGATAGTTGCCATTATAGGAATTGTAACAATTTTGGGGTGCCTATTAAAGTCCCAGAATAATGTAACCCTTTAAGAATTGTAGTCTAACAAATAATTGGGTGTGCGTGTGCATGCATTGGTGTGTGTGTATGTTGGAACAGTAGCCTTTGATTTGCATTTGTGAAAGGATGTTTGGAAACTATATTAGTTAATGCATTATAACTTCTCAAGAGGTTTGTAGGTTGAAAGCCTATCGAGATATCTCCCCCCCCCCCCCAATGAAAATGCTAAGAAAAATTAATAATGCTCACTTAGAAATTGTACAAAACCTGGTTATAATTCCATCTTTTGTACAGAGCATTTTACCATAAAACATACAATCTTAAGTTTCTCTGTGCTTTGTTCATTAAACAAAATGCAAGGTTCTCAGATAGCAGTTTAACTGGCAATAAAGTGGCAAAACTAGACATTGCAGATTGGCAAACTGTCTGTGCATTTTCTATTTTACACAATTTCGTAAATCAGCCATCACAATATTTCTTCACAGCAGTTCGTAATTTAAGATTGTTATGCAATCTGCAATATTGACCCATGCACTGTCTATTCGGCTTAAAATTTAAATACTGCCTCCAAATTAACTGGTGTCCCAAGGGTAAGTTTTCAGTGACAGTAAAACAGGTACAACATATGGTGATAGCATGACAACAAAAACAGTAGATCGTCTCATTAATTGTCCCGACGCCCCACCCCCCTCCCCCTCCCCCAATCCCAGTATTTTTGGGAATATGTTTAAGGGATATAACCTCCAGAAACAGGGCAGAATATTCAACACATCTGTCCTTTTCTAAACTGTATATGTGACCTTTTTTTTTTTACAAGACTGAGATCTGATCGGTAACAAGAAGTGGCTGAAGATGGTTGCCTTGATACCTTAAAGGAGATTAAATGGCCATAATGTCATGAAAAAAAAAAAATTTCACAGTTGAAGTGAAGCACTGGCAGCATTCACAGGCAGTTCATTGGCTGGTGGTGTTAAAGTTTAATTACATGTACTTACATACTAAAAATACTTTGTCAGTTAGTTTCTGTTCTTTTCAAACGGCAAAGAATTCTTCCAATTGTGCTAGGTTACAAGTTTATAGCCCTGTTCCACGCTACCCTCAAACTATTATTTAATGAAACTTGTTGGGTCTTGTCTATAAAATATCCCTTCTTTCTTTCACTTTGAAATGTGCACCACATTGATTAATTTGTTAAAGCAGGTGTTCACTATACAGTAGTAGCTGAAATACAATCACAAACATATGGAATTCCATAGCTTAACAATGCATGGTTGTCATTGGTGAGTCAGGGTTTAATAATAGCTGCCAACAGTCACCCTTACTGTGGCATGTTGGGCACCATAGCAGGGTCCATTAGATGGGGATGTAGACCGAATAACAACATGCACAGATATAGCGTAGGTTTTGCATGTACTACACTGGTTATTATTTACAGGTTGAAAATAGGTGGAGCCCGACTTCTGACCATCATTAAAATCCCTGAAACAAAACAATAATGTCACTAAGTCTCAAGCATATAAACCACTGTATACATGCATGGTTATTGTGATTAACTGCATATACGCACGGTATGTGCAAATAGTAAAGCATGCATATATTTCTAGTTGCTGCGGTGTAAATTGCACCACGTATTATTGACAACACTTAAATGTTACAATGGCTATCTATTTATATTTACCCCCGCTGCGAGAAATATACTAACATGCTATCGCAAATTCCTGGTGCATGCAATCCATTGTAAGTTTGTTTAAGTTTAACCAGGGTACTCTGCTTAAGTAGTCATTATGATAAATGAAATGGGACAATGCGTTATTGTCAACAGTAGAACTGCATTTCAATGAATACTGTTGACATTGGCACTCTGTCTATGTCTATATTGCACACGGCATTCCTTTAGGTTTCTTCGTTAGTTGGCTGCAATTCTTATTACTAAGCACATAGATCATATTTCAAACTTAGATTCCAGTTTGTAAAACTACAGTAAGACATTTTTTGCCAGCTCCTTCCAAGCTCCAATATCAATAATTGGTGAATAAGTGATAATTTCACCCAACTCTAACACATCTTGTAGCCTGAAAATTATGGTTATATCCTGTACAAGCTCCCTAATTCACATGAAAAATAAAACAATGCAGATTTTATATTATTTATGCACTTTAGGTACACTTGTTTTGTTCTTACATTTTGGAAAACATGAACAATGGGTAAAATAATGAGCTACATTCTAGAGGTAAATGAGATATATAGCAAGAAATAAATCTTCCTAATGTAATGGAGATAGAGGAAGGGGGGGGGGGTGGGGCATGACTTTAGTTCAAATGAAAAATATGTGAGATTTGCCAACAGCTATCCGGAGTCCTGATATGAGGTAGACTGCTGATTGCAAGACTAATTGATAATGGGATCTGCACTGAATCCAAGGAATGATAGTAAAACAAGTTGGATTAGGGTACGTGGGCAGAAGGGCGGGTGGGGGGTGGGGGGATGGGCGGAGATAGGCTGAAGTAAATTAAAGGCATCTTAGAAGGTGAGTTGGACAATTTGCCAATAATGTTGATTCTAGCTAAGAAAGTTAGGCTGGTTGTATCAGTTATGCTTGACTGATCTTAGAAAAGACGTGCTGATTGTACGTCAGGGTATGCACAAAATCTGCTGTATCTGACCTCCAGAAGCGATGCAGTCTTAACTAGATACTTAATAGATATCTATCTAGATAAAGTTCTAAAAATAAGTTTGAAGTTATTTATTCCTTATTTAAGACTTTCCTAATATAGAAAATGTCGTATCATCCAGGCCGGAAGGTTCCGGACTGGCGGGTGGGCGGCAAGGAGTGTATGATATTCCTTTGATTAGTCACAAAGCTGTCCTCATTCATGGCCTGTTTACATAGTTGGTGGGGTTCCGTTAAGAGTTCATGTTTGCAAAGTGCGGTGGCTACGGTGCAGTGAGCAGGTCTATGATTCTCCAATGTTAGCTTAAGTGCTAAGTGTTTTGGTACTTAAAAAATTTGTATAAAAGAATGCAGTTTGGAAGGATTTAATTACCAGAAATAATTTGCTCATCTATTTTGTCAAATGGTTATATAAATTTGTGGTGTGAAATTAAGCAAAATAATTGAGATTTTACACTTGTGTAACCAGGGCCTCGAAATTTGAGTTAAACATGTTGAATTGGAAGCCACCCAACGTGTAAGTTGTAATCCATAAGCCCTTGTGGCTTTCTCCCACATTTGTGGTCACTTGTGGTCAACTGCTGATTATTATGATTATTTAATCAAACCAAATAGCTACAGAAGCTAGAGAAAGGGAAAGGGGGGTGGGGGTGGGAGGAGAAAGATGGGGAAATGAAGAGGTCTAGAGTAAAATAGGTTGAGGTTCAAGTAAGATGTAAAGTATGAATAATAACCAGGAGAGTTAATGTTTGGTAACTTAATTTTCTTCATCCGTGTCAAAATTTGAGAAACCCTAAAGGTTCTTCTCACTCAAACAGAAGGTCAAATCTAGTCCCCTTGGAGATAAAGAAAATTTTGGGACATTTTACAAAGTATACTGTATTCTTTGACTTTTCAAAAGTCTTATAAAATATCCTTCCTTCGATCGAAAAATGACATTCCATAGTTAATATATAAATGCATTTAATTGTCAGCACTTGGCTTTAATTGATGGGATTGAAGGTGCCGCATTCCACACATTTGTTCGACACAATTCCTACAAAGTCTTAATTTTGTAAGAAATGATTCCAATCTCGAAGGGATCAAACTCTCCTCGTCCTCACCCCACCCCACCCCGCTCCGACCACAGTTGTTTTCTCTTTTTTTTAAAGTTTTATCTGAAGATCAAATCACTAATCGGACCATAAGATCATCGTTATTTTTAAAGTTTGTCATCTTACAGGATTCCTTGATTTTATTCTGAACATGTTCAATATATATAATCAAAGATACCAGAGGTGTTTAACAAGATAAAAATACAGTCAAACATATTTGGCTACTCTTTGTAATTGGCTTCAACCCATTGTTGGAGGTGAGATACCACTGAATCTAAACATACTTACCGATGTGTAACTTGGGATTACACGATGGACCGCTTAAAAAGCTGAGACACGCTCTCAGAATCCACTGACGTCGGAAATAAGGAAGACACACTGATATCGCAGGTCTTTGTGTGTTTGTTTCAAGATTAGGGAAGGATCCAGATAAAAGAGGGTATTTTAGAATTAAGGTTAGAATGACTAGGTGAAGAAAAATTTTCCTTTGAACTTCTGTGGCCGCTGCAGTATGCCAGTCAGTTAAATATAGAATGAACATCTGATAGATCGTATAAAGGTGTTTTTTTATTTTTTTGATCCTCATTTTGTAATTGGTCTTTGGTGTGTTATTCAAGATGAGATGCTTGTGTTCGGTGAAACGATCTTCATTTCTCTACAGCAAACGGACAAAGCTGTGCGTTTGTCAAGTAAAAGTAAGCGAATCATGATTTTGAAAGAAAGTTTACTTCATTTGTTTGTGTGTGATTGATATAAAATGTTGGAATAACCAGAAATTGTGATTTTCTGAGATTGTAGTTTCTTACTGTACTATGTGAAATCTGTTCTGCACACCCATCCGATTTATTCTTACACCGGACACTGTTAAAGGAACCCATTGGAACAATAAATGACCAAAATGTCTTATTTTGGAATAATAATCTGTCCTCGTGAAGATTATTTCTGTATCCAAAACTTTTATTCAGAGGATCATCAGCAATAATGCAATTCAGTGACTTTAAGGTGATAAAATAGGTTCAAGTTTTTATGCAAGGGATCTTAACCTCAGAATGCGTCTGTTCTGGGAGAGAAAATTATCCATGAGAAGGAACAAAAGTCAACAGTTTTGTACCTCATACTTGAATGTAAGTATAGAAGTAATGATGCAGTAAGAATGTATGTATTTTAGATCCTCCTGCAAGCAGGAACTCGTGAAGAAGCCTCATTGGCTTATCAAAGCCGCAAGCTGACCGAAGCCAGTCTCTTAGATTCATATTTAACGTCCATGATTATGAATTGTCAATTGTCAACAACTCTGTAACTGGACGACATACGTTAAACTCGGGACCTTATGATTGAACGGCACCGCGTTAACCACTGAGCTAACACTCCTTGTGTTTTATTAGAATTAACTGAATTAACAGGACTTGAAAATTTTACCTGAAGAGAGCTAATGTGTCACTATTCCTTTCTTTTGTAGCATGCAATAAATCGCCACGATTAATCCAAAGCAATATGCATGCTCTCATCTTCTGAATTACTATTCGAAAGATATATGAATACATGTTGGAATGATGTAGCTAAACAATTACAAGGATAAGATTAAGATATTAATATACCAAGATTTTTTTCCATATGTATAGGTGAAGATTTGTTCTATCATCACAAAATAATGGAGCTGTATGAAGCTAAGAGCCCCCTCCCCACCAACAAAAAATATCTGTCAACCCTCCCTCCCCTCCCCCCAAAAAATGGTCATAATTTTTTATTTTTAGAAAACTGGTCATGCCTGTTCCCACAAAGAAAAGCGTTTACTTAAAACGGAAGTATAGCTATGCCCCTGTTCCAAGCTTTTTAAAATTTTAAATAAAATCTTAAATCTATTAGATGTATATACATACAGTTACACTGACAGTTTATATGGTGCTGGTACGCTCACCCTAATTGGTGCCAATAATCAGGGACACAACATAGGCTTGACATGGATGTGGGTAGGGGTATAACCAGGAGTCAGATTAATATTCAGAATTGCTGAAATTGTGACCAGGAGTCAGATGAATGTGCAGTGTTGTTGAAATTGACTGTACACATGATATTCTTGCTGTGAAATTATTGTGGGTGGAGGGGGGGGGGACCATGATGTCCCTTATAATATGGACCATGATTTCCCAGTGTCTATGTCCCTTATTATATTTTATCTTTTTATACTACCATAGTATTAATTAACTGTTTGGGTTGGTTGCAAGCTGGTTAATTTCCAATTTTTCTACTGTACAACCACAGAGCTTTTTATACTCATTTCAAATCAAATTGTTCGTACAATCAAAGGGACACTGTCATATATTATTTTTTTTTTCACCCAAATAACCACCTAATAACTTGTGTCAGATAGTGATATTAGTCACGTACTCACGTACAAGGTACAAAATTTTGGATCTTATTTCAAGGTAGCAAACTACATTTGTTCTGCTGATGCACTATAAATACTGATATGTATGGAAAAAGAAGAAACATCACTAAAATCAACATTTAACCTTGCTTTAAGTACACAACTTGTATTACAATAGAATGTGCTAAAACCCACACTTTTTTGTGTATTTCGTCAATAAAACCACAATTGACGCAAAAGATGAAAGGCCTGGTGAAACTGTTGTTCTTGGACACGGGTTCAAGGAAGCCAGCATGCCAGTCATGATATAGACTAGTATTTGCATGCCTATGTTCCATAAAATTAATTTCCTATAGCTAGTCCAGGTCTTTTACAAGGTGGTTTAAATTTGTGTCCCCCCCCTTCTGACCCTCAATCGCTCTTGATTCCAGCCTTCTACTAAACCTCTAACGTACCTTGGTGTTCTGACAATGGCTCAGCCAATTCATGCGTAGCAGTGATGTCATTTTCGTTATCTCTAAATGGTCGTACTTAAGTTCATGAGTAAGTCCTCTTTCATTTTAAGACTGAGGCATTTTAACCGAAGTCCAAATAATTCGAGTTGAATTTTTTGAAACCAGGATGTATGCATTGTTTGTGGGACGTTCAATACCATTAATTTAGTGCATCTCGGTTCTTCCTTGTGGTAGATTTGGAATAATAAAAATGTTGCAAACTGGCAGTTAATAAAAATTGGGTATTGAGAAAAATATTGTTGTAGAACATTCATGGCAGGAACCTTCTTGAATGTGCTTATTGAAAACAATTTGGAGCAAACCTGATGATCGTTGAGCAAGATTCATAAGCCCTTCTTAATTGTCTGCTATATTTTTCTTTTTGTTTTACCATATTAAGTTGTTTTCATATTTGCTAATTAGGTGTCGGTTGTCTTCACTCACTCGGTATTTAATGTTTCTTTCCGTTCCTTTTTCATATCTTTCAGGTGAGACGCCACTCTATACAGAAGCAACATAAAATTTCTCCTTCTGATATTGTTTTAGTATCTGATCCACAGAGCAATGTGGTCTTCCTTTCTTCCACCCCTGGGGTTGCTACGGTAATGTTTATGAATATTCAGTAGTACACTATTGTTTAATTTCTGGTGGCGGTGGTAAGTCACATATGGATAGGCACTATGCAGGTATTCATCATCAATCATAACATGATATGAATGAATTTTCAGTACTTTTGACCAACAATTTACACCAAAAGAAAGAAGAAGAGGAGCAATTAAAAAGAAAAACGGTTTATTACAGTAAAAATTATTAATAATAATATTTATAATAATTCAAGTTATATTCAACTTATCATAAAACTGGGGACTTAAGTTTGACGATAAGCTCCAGCAATAATCTTCATAAATAGTGTCCCTTCACAAAGTTTGCTAGGAAATTAGACAAACAGAGGTCTCATTAAAATATATGTGATAGATTAAATGCACATTTGTATTTGACAGTTGACACACCTGACACATTTTTTCCACCCTCCCCCCCCCCCCCTCCAAGAGATGGTTTTATGATGAAAGTGAGCAAGCTGCAATTATTATGAGAAAAGTGACAAAACTTTAAATTCTTCAGTAAGCAGAGAAACCACTGAGCCAGGTGATTGTAAAGGGACATAGGAAACGAAATTAATCACAAAATTTCAAAAAAATAGTTTTGTAGAACATTTTTCTAAGTAGGATAGTGCAAAGTGGGTCTTTTCAATAGATGAAGACGATCATTGGAATAAACTGGGTTATATTATTATAAATATATTTTCTATCATTCATTGTTTTCCCCTTTGTTCTCCGTATTTCAGAGGCCAAGGACAGTCCGATCAGCATCTCAGGAGGTAAGAGCCATGATTAAGAATTTCACATTGTGAGAATTTAGAACAGATTTATTGGCTTCAACTTTTAGTGACGGTTTTATGACATGAATTTAGTGACTGTACAGATCCTCTGTAAACAACCGATTCACAAAGTATCATTCAATAATATGTTTGAGATTCCTTGCTGATAATGTTATGGACGATACTGTCCTGGCACAGCAGACTTTCAATGAGTCTGTCCAGTCCAGAGTCCTTGCTGATAATATTATGGACGATACTGTCCTGGCACAGCAGACTTGCAATGAGTCTGTCCAGTCCAGAGTCCTTGCTGATAGTATTATGGACGATACTGTCCTGGCACAGCAGAGTTTTAATGAGTCTGTCCAGTACAGAGTCCTTGCTGATAATATTATGGACGATACTGTCCTGGCACAGCAGAGTTTCAATGAGTCTGTCCAGTCCAGAGTCCATGCTGATAGTATTATGGACGATACTGTCAGGAGGCAGCAGATTTGCAATGAGCCTGTTCTCATTTTTTTCTGGAACTTTCTAAATCTCTGAACTATTCAGAGATATTAAGGTGTGTTAAAGTGAAACAGTTAAATGTCTCAGTAGTAATATAGTATTGTGGGGAAATACTTGTTGTAGGTAGAGCATGAGAGACTGTTAATTGTGTGACAAGGTTTTGGGGACATGCCGCAGTAGTGCCAACAGGCTCTGATTAAAACTGAAAGTCATTCAAACTGCATATATATCTATAGTTTGATAGGGTAATATGCCCTTGTTAGCTGTGACATATTCAACCGTGTCAAATATTCTCCTTCACCTTAACACATTACTTTTCATCTAATGTGTGAAACTCTGGTCTGACTACTAAAACAATTTGTCAACCAACCCCTCAAAACACCTACTTTCCATCTATGACCTCATCATTCTCTTTGTCTCTGGTCACAATGCTTGCTTTATATGTTTATGTTAAAGTTGCTGGCTGTTTCATCCCCATGACTTAAGTACCCTCTTCTTCAGAAAGGACAGCTCAGGACTAGGGGGAAGTGGTAAATTTTTTATGTGCTGGTACTTACCAGTGGTCGATTTCAACCACCTTTGTGTCCATGGACTTTATCCTTGTTGGAGAATTCAAATGGCTCATTTGATAGTGTTAAATGGAGTGTTTATCTTACCTGCAATATAATTTCCTCTAATATCCACTGGGGGGACATTGAGTCCTTTGGACTGTTCCAACAACTGTTATTGGCCGAATTGGGTCGGGTGGAGTGGCTGTGAGAATGCTAATTGTTAAATAATACCATTATTGAATCTCCTGGTGTCAGCGAAGCACTTCATATTTGGAAGGGTAGACCAAAGAAATGTGTACTAGTTGTGTTTAGGAGACAGTACTACTGTATGTGAAGCATCCAAATCTCTGTGATTTAGCAGGTGTCTACTTAACTTGGAATTACTTATTTTCGCAAGCGTATACTCCTTGTACATCAGAAAACGACATCATCATGTTTAAATGAACAGACTTGTGTATGCAGAGAACTTTCGTTTTATGTAGGAGTAGGTGCAGTAGCAGCATGTTCAGTTTCGCATCGGGGACAAATAATTTCCAACTTTTTTGACTCGGAAGGGTTTCAAGTACCTTATTTGCTCGACGATATTATCATATATTAATCGGATCTGGATTTTAAGGAGCGCGATTCGAACATTCATCATCTTTTACAATTGCCGGTTATTTTGGAATGACTTCAAAGTGACACCAGTATCATTCGATAGAGAAGCTCCTTGACTTTTCAAACGGCAACCTTGAGAATAAAGTTTACTTTCCTCTCATTTCATGTCACAATTTTGACTAAGACTTCGTACCGATCTCTCTTGGAAACAGTTTCTAAAACCTTCAGAAAGCTCTTGGAAGATAGTTTTCGGGTTGCTAAAGTGTATTTGCAGGGTTTCATCAGCAATGAAATTAGAACTTTCTTTTATCCGTTCCTGGCTAATTAATATCTAGCCTACATTTCCTGCAAAGTTGTTTGCCAGTTGGAAACAATTTCATTCAAAATTGGGAAATACTGTCAAGGTTTGCTAAAAGTTGCATGGATTTAGCTAAATTAAGCCCAGAATATATTAATGCTGTTTGAAAACGGTTTTATAAGAAACAGGCTGCAGACAATTGTGGAATTTTGCCCAAAGTAACTTGAACTGAAATCCAGCTGGATCTTTTAGAACTTAATTTCAGCTTCCAGAATTTATGTCTCAAATTTAGGAAATGGATGCAAGCTGAATTCTGATTTGCTGTCCTTGAAATGTGTTTGATTTATTGTCACTCTTTGGTGTAAACTGTTGAAATTCTTTTAGTTATTATAATCGATCAACTTGAAATTTCAAGGCGGCATAATGATGAATTCAAACAGTAAAACATCGCATCATCATAATCATCATCATGTGATCGGGGGACACAGAAGCCCCATATTAAATAGGAGAACGTTACCCGAGAGAGGAGATCTCCGTAACAAGGCCTTCCGAAAGAAACGCGGTTCCGAACCCATCGTTCATTCCTCGCAACATCTATTCGTCGAGGACGAAGTTGATTTGGGCTTTGAAGAACCTGTTTATACCTGTATGTCGGATGACCGACTGGGCCATTACTGGGGCAAAGGATTAGAAACTGTGGTAGGATTTCCCAACTTCACATTGCAGATGGTAACAAAACCACGCAATATAAAAAAAGTTGATCCAAACTTTCTTTTACTCTTTATATTCTGACGTATTCCTTCCTTCTTTCATTGATCGTTCATTTTCCATGATTCCTTATTGATGTTCATCTTTTAAGTCTGTTTCTAGCAAAACTTTCACGTCAAAACCTTGCTCGCATGTGGATCTAGCCTTTGTCACGACAGTGCTTTCGACTCTGAGATGTCACAAAGGTACACGCATCCGTGTTACCCAAACCACAATAGTTTCTTGCATTGCCAGATAATCTATACCTCCTATCACATCGGTACAAGCAATTTACCTGGCCTACATACCATTGCTACATACCGATAAGCAGTGACCAATCGGTTTTGCTTATATCACTCGGTTTTGAGTGTGGATGACTGGGGTTTAAAAAAGTATCGTACTTTCAGTCTAGCTCAGGGAGCAATGACGTGGTTCAATTATAATCTAATTTTGGTCGTTACTTCATAGTTTCTCACACCTGCGATATATTTTTTCTCTTCCACCTTTCTCTTTTTCCTCCAGGAGGAGTTTACAGGTTTCTATGGCTTGTTACTCCAGACTCTGTTGCATCCTCTCGGTAGAATGGAGACGGTGGACTGCAATCCCCTGGCGCTAGTAGCTCATTGCCAGAGGGTGAGTGAAGGGCAGCATGATTTTGAATTATTCTTCAAATAGTAGTCAGTGATACAATCGTACATTTCGATCCCACTGTGATCATTAAGGGGTCGGTCTGGCAAAGGGAAGAAGGGGATCGAGCAAATGTCAGTGTATATGAAATTATATTTCATCTGTATTTGTACCAACGTGCGCTAAATTTTACCGAATCAATTTATTTTTCTTCGACTTTGGAGGGAATTGAGGGGAAGAGGGTTTCAGTATCGAGAGGAGAGGGAAAAGGGGGGAGGGAGGGAGAGGAGTGAAAATGGGAAAAGGGGAGGGGAGGATAAGGCGGAGGAGGGTAGGGAATCCTCACCTAAACCCCATTTGTACATACATATACATATAAGTTGCTATTTATAGTTTACTGTGAATGCTAGGTATCATTTTCCCTATGACTAACAGTTTGGTTTTGTATTCACTGCCTGGAACTAGTACATACAGAATTCCAGTCGTGTCTTTGTTGTTGACTCAACTCTAACTGCTTAGCTGCATCTGTGGTAACAAACAGCTAAAGTGTTTACTCCGCAAACAAAGGCCACCTTAACTATCCCACATCCTTCGTCATCCAACATTTCTGAAAATATCAGAGGTCAGGGGATTTGTCAATATTGAGCTCAAAGACAATTGCAGACGGAGCTTGTAAAGCTAATAGTGGCTATTTAGTACGTGTGCTACCTGACATCACCCCTGGGTTACACCTGTGGAGGAGGGCCTTCATGTACTCTGGTACATGTAGATACACTAGGTAATTTGAGGACCCCCCCACAACAGTGGCGGAGCATCCATACAGTCAGGGGGGCAGTTGCCCCCCCTGACGGACTCAAATGGACTGCTGGCGTCCTTTTCAGCTTTTTACCACTTTTTACTTATTCGCGATTATTGACTTTTTATTGCACTCTCATCTACCTTTTGACATTTGTCCCATTTGTTGGCGATGACAATATTTATTCTTCGTTTTCTGCAAATTAGCAAGGCCTGGAAAGGGTAATTTCCAGTGATCTAGGGAGTATCTTTTCTCAAAAAATTTCTGTACGCGCCGTGCCAACCTGTGGCGCCCCTACAGACCATTCTCGACCCCCCTGACCAATACCCCTAGCTCTGCCACTGCCCCACAACAAAAGTTTGAGAGGGGGGAGGAGCATGGTTAGTCAGAGTCAGACATATCCAAGGACTTGGAAGTTGTAACCCTTCACCGCTTTAAATACCATCCCTGGATGATTCCATAACCACACTTTTACTATTGTTGCTTGTTTTATTGTAACGCACTCATAGCATGATTTTGACAGTTGTAGGCTGGCTGGTATATAATTTATACACACTCAGTAGACTTTATAGGTAGATTGAAAGGTAGTGTGAGACCTATAGTTGTTTGAGGAAATTAAACGGGTCGGTCGGAATATTGACTATGTGAACCACAGACAAAGAAAACGAGACAATACAACTGAAGTGAAAAAGATCACGAGTAATCCAAAGAAAATATTAGGATTATAATGTAAATCTCGAATCCATTGGACCGGAAAACAGAAGGAACTAGGTACTGGGAAAGCTTAAAAGTTGAACCCAGAAAATCAGTCAAGGAATTTACGAAACGAGCATCGTACGATTGACTTATTCAAGAGTTGTGTATTTAATCAGCAAAGGTCAAGTGTACTTGTTTAAAATACGAAAAGAAATATTGTTGATTTACTTGACAGAAATTATTACAAAGGATCCCTATCTTGATTTGCTTGGTTTCTGACAATATCTGACAGTAGTGCTTCTTGTCAAAGAAGGAGACCGAGGGGTTGGGGGGGGGGGGTTGGGTAGTAATGGAGAAAATGGAAGTAAAAAGTGCAGTTGATGTTATGAAATATTACACTAACATAACTTAGTTACTTTTAATTAAAAAAAGTTTTGATGAAGGTTAACCTACAATATTGGAAAGCTAAATGTCATATTGATTTTTCTTCAACCGGCTATGTCAATGGTTTGATCAGAAAGGAAACTGACATTGTGTCATCTAGCTGCTTCCGTCACAGTTATAAATTAACCCCCCCCCACACACACCCACCCCCCTTGGTGGAAATGAGGGGTTGATTTTTTTTTTGTGTGTCAAACATAGGGTCATTCTATCTGAATATCACTCTACATAATTTGTGGTACTTTTTTGATAAAAGTTGCTATTGATTTCTGGGGCATTCTTATTATTCTTATCTTATTATTTATATCATTCCAATAGGTCTTTGGTGTGGACAATGCTGAGCATGGAAAACTGGTGAAGAAGGAACTCACTAAAATTGTAAGTAGAGTTTGAAATTAAATTCCGTAGGGCAGGGGAGGGGGGGGGGGGGAAAAAGATAACATTTTGGCTTATATTACGTTTTCTAAATCATAGGCACTTACATGTATATGACAGGCCTCAGTTTAATTTTGGCAAAAAATCAGGTTTTCAGGAATATTATCACAGGGTAAGTGGAAGATACAGAATATGTTGAAGTGGGAGTGGTCACACTCTTGATCTGGGAACAGTATTGCAGAAAAGAATTATTTGAAGCCTTAAACGAAACTCCCATCAGAATAAAAAATGGAAAGAAAAAGGGTGGGAGGATCAGACTG
>KN886507.1:7042-17297 GCA_000934455.1 Apostichopus parvimensis
GCTTTTGTTCCCTCAGAAAAGAAAAGAAAATGTTCAAAAAGCAGTCCATTGCTATAGCATCACTGTATCAGTGATGCTATTATACCCTCAAAAAAGGAAAATTTTACAACAGCAGTCAATTGCAATAGCATTTCTGTATATTCTACCTATGAAAATGCTAGCTTTTACATAGCATCTATGGGCTCCATCTGTAAAGATTTTAACTGCATAGGCTCAATGTGTGGTGTATATTTTACATAGGATCTATATTCTAACTATAGAAGAGGACCTATAATATCTTTGTTCTAAACAGCATAACATGAAGATGTGGAAGCTAGGATGAACTTGCTATATGATGTGAACTAAGTACTGTATACATAAAGGGATTACGGAACGAAGGCAAAAAACAACCAAGGTTTGGAAAAACCCTCAAAAAAGAACAACCAAACGGGAAACAAAAAACCTAAAAAGGAATTGGGGGGGGTGGGGCAACGAACCAAGGGGTTAAACAAGAAAATAACAACTGCAATTAACATGTATCTACATCTGTGGGAGAATGTCTGATTATAGTTCTCAACTTGTTTAATAGCGAGGCAACCCATGGTTACATATATACATACCGTATCGCTTAGAGTTAAAATATCCAGTTGCAGCAATGATAACAGGTAATGTATATACTCTCCTGGCATATCCAACAATCTAGCTTGTGATACATATATGTGTCCATCTGTGACATTCAATTCAAAATCATTCTCATCCTAAAATGTTGGGAAAAACATTTAAGGCCAGAGGGATGATGTAACCATTGCATGTTTGGTTCATAATAGTTCATTTTGGGGGGGTGTCCAAAGCAGATATTTCCAAACCGTCCCGTTAATACTCGCAACGATAGATATCAGTTGATTCAATTAAGAACGCTATCCTAGAGGATTAAATCAAAGGAATCTTCATCAGTAACGATGGTAAAAAGAATCGATTTCGGTGAAGTCTAATTTGAATTTGTAACTTGGAAACTACTTTGCCTAACTTTGTCTCAGATATCGGTATTATATAATCACACGTATGTTTTGTTTTTTCGAAACCTCAGTTGAATATTTTCTAATTTTTGTGGATTGTACATCTTTTAAATTATCCACATGTACAAAACTTGGCATTGCCCCATCTCTAGTGAACTGCATCAATTCTTATATTTATGACTATACAAATAGATCAAAATCAACAAAATAAAAAAAATCAGAGTTAAAAATAAAAACAAAATAAAACAGGACAAATCCCAAAATTAATTGCTGCAGATTTTTCCAAGCTCAATTTAAGAACCATTACCGCAACGCATTAGATGATTGGTCTTCTTAATATGTTACTTGCCGTAAATTTTCAATGATTAGATTTGTGCGAGATATATATGTAAAGTACCAATCTCTGAATGACGTTGCTTTTCTGCGACGAGTGTGCCATATTTTAGAGTGATGCTAGTACCTGCTAAATTGCTTGAAAGGTTTGCAATGTAAAGGAACTAACCATAAAGTTACAAGCCCAGATAATTAAGGCCTGAAAAAAAAAAAAAAAAAAAAGCGATTCTTCACTTCACTGCGCAGATCTACAGCTAGTTGTCAATTATTTTTTGAGATCGTATGTAAGAGTCTTTCTCAGAAAGAATGAAAGAGATCTATTAAGAACTCGATACTATTTTGCAGTGGTTCCCTGTATGTCAATGGTAGCGAACCAACCATGGCATGTAATTTTCTTTTGATCCTGTTTTGGTTTCTTAGTATTCATAGGCCAGGAATATTTTGGGACAGTACACCTAAGGTTTGTCTGAGCTGCTGGCAGTCAAATTATTAGCATAACCAAATGGGGAAGGGGCTTGGAGAGGGGGGGGCTTAGGGGATGTTCGAAGTCTTTTAAGTGGGGAAATGTTGTTGTAAATTAACACTATGGCCAATGAAAGACTCTCCTCTTTCCCCCTCCCCCTCTCTCAATCATCCTACACACTAACTGTATATGGCAAGAAGAAAGGTTTGCAATGCTCCAACCAAGGAAAAATAAATGAATTCAGATTTATGGACTATACTTTGAATTCTAACTGACCCAGTCAAGTAATAGCAAAATTTATATAAGTTGACAAATTTGGACAAAAATCATTAATTTTAATACCCTTGTGTGATAACGTATACGATTCATAACCAGTCTCTTGTCATTCAAGTTACTTTCCAGTGATATATACATATATTATATATATACACGTAGCTAGCTTTCCAGCTGAACTGGATTTAATGCACGCCTGGCCGATTCCATTCTTGCCGAGAGAAAAAAATGGCTTTCATTCACAAATGAGGTTTGACGTTCTGTTTATCCCCGCAGAAGGGTGATCTTGGGCGTCACAATAACCTTGAGAGCCCCATTTAATTTTTTTGGACAGTTTCAAAGATCTATGACAGTTCTACTGTACTATATAGTAGGTACAATCAGTCTGTACACATCGATATATTTGAACAGTGTTTGTGCAATTGGTAAATTGCACACAGTGGTGGTGTCTGTACAGAGTACAATCTTGGGGGATGTTTACATTATAAGTACTAGACCTGCATGTCCATGAACATAAATTGCAATGTAAAAGAATTTTCACAGTCATCGCCATGGTGTGTTATACAAGTGATGGATAATATACAAAAGTATCTCTTTTACAAACAGAAAGAAAATAATGGAAATGGAGAAAGAAAATAAACAGCCCAATTGAAATTTTTAGGGTTTGAATTTAACAATAATACAATTAGGGCACCCCATGGAAATTATATAACCAAAAAGTACCCCGGTATTTATTTGACATTATTATTTGTATTATTTGAAAATAGCTGTTCGGAACAACCCTGGAAATCGTTCTATATATGCTGTTGCTTGAATGTCGATTGCCGCAATACACGGTTTGAGGGATTTCATGATGGAAAGAGATATAGTGTTCTTAGACACTGTGTCAAATGGTGGGTGCCGAGGGGGCTGCAGCAATGCTGCGTTTAGGACGTTATGCTTAGGAAATGCAGGCATGTATACAAATATAAATTGCAGCAGATCTGGTCTACTTTAATTTCCTTAAGGTGGGGGGGGGGGGAGTGGCTGAAATTCCAACTGGGGGGGTGTTGGGGTGATAAATTTGCTAAATAAAGCAATTTTCTTGAATAATTAGAAATTACTACCAAACTGACAGAGTATTCCTCAAAAATGAGATCGCAAAATTTTATTCAAACTTAAGACACCAAATTTCTTTCACTGAAAGTAGGAAGAATGTCGCCAAGAATATAATTTAAGGATGCCATGCAGTTCCGACCAATTTCATCGCCATGGCCGAGATACTTTTCACGTTAGAGTGTATTAACCAGCAAATTTTTTTTTTTTTTTTTTTAATGCTGAATTTTTACTCGTTTTTTTTTTTTCCAACATTTGTGGCTAATTAATGAAGCTACATGTTACAGATTTTTCTGTATTTTTTTTATTATTATCATCAAAGTCATGGAAACTTGATCAAGATCAAACTTTAAGAGATTTATTCCATCCAGTGTGGTACTAAATTGAATCCGATTGTTTCTATATTAGTCTAACCCTCTACTGCTATGCAGCTACACTCTACAGTAATGCATAATGTACGTAATGGTGAGATATTGCAACAGCTATATTCTCCCAGGAATCAACCCCATGAATTACTTTGTTATTTTTCTTGGCCCTTGTGATGATAGAGGAAATCATAAAATATAAACGGGCAAAGTTAGTCTTCTATGACAGATTTCAATATTCCCCAATAGCCGAGAGATTATTGTTGACCCATATCAGCAGCCATTATGACCCCTGAAGGTAGTAGGAAGGTTCAATTCTTTGACCTAGTTATGGTAACACATTGACCCATTTAGAGATTGACAGTGGCCGGGTCGTCTCCGATATCTCTACGTAAAGCTATAAATGGTGGAAATTAAAGCCATCCATCTTCATAGTTTCAATCTTGGGCTGACTCCAGGTTTTTAGCTGTGGAACTTATTCCGTAGGGTTTGCAAAGAGATATCAAATATTAATGAATTTCATAAATTTTAAGCGACGAGAGTTCCAAAATTGCCAAAACACTCGGGAGAGAAGGTTTTAGAAGTCATTTCGTGAAGCCGAACTCGGACGAAGCGAAAAGTGCAAACGCAGGTGATACCGACAAAATGAAACTGTTTTCATCGTTACAAGACTGAACAGGTTTTTAACCAAGAGAAGTTACAGACATTTTTTGATTTGGGTTATTGAATGAAAAACAATGGGTGTGAACTGTGTTTAGATATATTTGATATGGTAGTGAAAAGGAGGGCAGGGTGGGGGGGAGGGGGAGGTTGGAGTTGAAAAGGGGATTTGGGAAGGAGGGGTTGGGGAAGAGAAACAAGAGGTAATTACAAGATATATAACTGTAAAAAAAATGTTCGTTAATTTGAACACAACTATAGTTATCAAAAAAGTTTGAATGGAAAAGGTTCTGTTTCTTTGCAGTTGCTTCAGGGAATTACACTCAAGTTTAGATCTGAAAACCTCGAGGGCAGATTGGTAAAGTAATATAGTGATTCAAATCTGTCTCTCAGTGATTCTTACACAGTTGATGAAGGTTTTGAACTGGTGATGACTTATCACAGGTTTCACCAAAAAAAAAAAATCACTGGTTAGCCATTAAAATTTCGCTTTCCCCACTGATAAGGGATAATCATAACATAGCAGGTGTCATACTTTGTGGTTTTTTGGTACCCAAAAAAGGGAATTAGATTTGGTCTGGTGGGATACCTGACTGGACCAGCACAGCTACAGTAGTGGAGGGATGTGGCTTTCACTTGTTGATGAGAAATAAAGGGAAAAAAGGAAAGAATTTTGGATGAAATTGTTGTGGATGTATAATGATATGATACAGTAAACTGAAGTGCATTGATCAGGCATGTGAATGCATGATGCTTATGGGGAAGGGCCAAGTTTGATAGTTTAATTATTGTATGTTGCCTTGAATCTGCCAAATCTGTCATCAGAACAATTAACTTTTTTGTGTAATTTATTCATAATTTAATTTAAGAAACAGTTTAAGAAATTACCTCGAGACATAATCCCTCAGTGTGAGGTAAAAATTTTCTGTAAAAATCGCAGTGTCAAAAGTCGTGGAATATTAAAACTGGGAATCGTTTTTGGCGTTCAAATTTTTTATAGCATTTTTTAAAGGCTCAGTTTTGGAGGGTTTTGAAGGGTCAGTTTGAATTTTCTTAAAATAATAAAATACTAGGGTTCCCTATCTGCAAAAATTGCTTACATCTTGACACTTGTATGATCAGCAATTTTACCTTTTTGCGATTCGTTACTGGATAAGTTATACCCGGATCAGTCTCCCCCCCCACCCCACCCCAATTAAATATGTTACATGAACCGTGAGAGTTGCAACACTTTCTGCAAGTACTGAAATTAGGAGCAGTAAATATTCATGGTTGTTGAACGTTTAAGATCCTGTGGTTAGTTTGAGGAGTATCCAGATTTGGCGTAAATTTTACTTGGCATCGTCAGAAATTTATAGAAAAGTTACAACCGGATGGATATATCCGGTGGTTGACGTTGATTGCTTATACTGAAAATGTTGGCAATTTTCTGCATCTTTTGATCAAAACCATATTCTCACGGAGCATCTTGTAAACGGGGATGTGAATTTTTCTAATTTCGAGTGACATTTTGTGAATGTATCTAGCAACGGCAGAGTGAGTGATGTCATAATGGCCAGAAATGTTTTTATTTTTCCACTTAATTGATAATATTTAACTCACTAACTCATAGCTGGCTCATGGTAAAATAATTTCTACCCAAAAAGTTGCCGTTTAATGGAATTCTAAATTCAGAGAACGTACATGTTGACAGCTATTCTACCTAAGCCAACATTTCAAGGTTTAACACATTTCTAGGACCATCATCAAAAGGAATGTAAAAGCTTTTGAGGGAACATTCACTCGACCTGGTGATATCGCAGACGACCACCCACTGTCGCCCACTCCTCGGAAGAATGGAGGGTTTAACCTGTCAATTAATTTAAAATAGGTCAACTTCATTCAACCCACCATATCTAGGACAAATCTAAGCTTTTCTGCTAAGAGTGTGGATTTTTTATTTTATTTTCCATATCAGTGTGTTACATTGCCTGGCACGGGAAATATCCCTCTAAACAGATATATTACGTTACAATGCAACCTGCTACTTTATGTACGAATATTAGGTTAACTAATGTAGGGGGTGGGTTTGGGAGGGGTTAATTAGGGGATAAATTTCTGCTTTCTGATCTAAATTTTTCTGCTATAGATGCCCTGTATTAATTGAAGGTAGCATGTTAATTCATATTGTAGATATGACTGTTTTTCAACTACTTTTACCCAATATGGCCGCACAGCTTTTCGTTAACGCTGGCTTGGGATTTCCTAATAATGTTATTGTCTTAATAATGAGATAGCCGAAAGCCAATTTGTTTCCCGTAAATCATTAATCGGTTAAGAATATCTTGAGATTGTGGCAATTTTTTTTCCCCCCTGATGGCATGACGTCGGATCACTGGCAATTTTTTTGTTTTTGGCTATGGATTATGTAATTAACATTGATAAAAGAAATGAAAAGTTAATGTCCTTGCTAGAGGCTGGAGAGCTGGTCACGCTAATAGATTATACTCTGGGGAAATTTTTGTTAATGGCTATAGAAAGCCAAATGGGCAATAATTACTTTAACATCTGCGACGGGAAAGGCCTACGGAATAATTAAGAAGAAATGAGAAGCCAGATACGTAGGCTATATTAGAAAGGAGGAAAATTGTATCCATAAAGCAAGAGTAAAAGAAAAAAAATATTAGATGAGTTTGTTCATATGGAGAAATCGAGCCATGAGGGAAGCTTTTGAAGAGGACATGTAATTTGATATCGGTAATCAGGAAGGATTAAGTAGTCGGCCCTAAAAATAGAAGAAGAAACCAGTCTATTAATTTCAACTTTTCATCTTCTGGAATTTTGGCAAAGAGAGACGGAGAGAGAGAAATATGGAAGCATTCAAAAATACTTTCTTTTTTTCTTGTGGTGATTTTTGAGGCATCTCTCAATTTTGTTTTCCTACGTTCAAAATTTTCTGGTGGTCAGTGCTGCAAGCTGTTATTGGTTACCTCATGATAACAGATAGGAAGTACAGACAGTACTATTGCTAGCAGGGGGGGAATTAATCCAGGTATCGTGTAGCAAAATGCTAAACAAAATAGCCAAGTTGCTACACAAATGCAAAGATTTATTGCAAATTTTCTTTACAATCAATCATACTCTTTACCGTATTTTGTAAAGGTTAACCCGGTCTGAATTATGATGCCTTAAGTGTGCATGGGATTACAAAGAGTATTAAATACTTGCTTCATTGTGTGCATGTTGTCTTATATACAGTAGTGCTATATGTACAGTAGTAGGGGTTTCTTGTGATGCACTACCTCTTACAGTTAAGTTTGGTAGTTTCCTCCTTTTTTAAAACTTTCTGTAGTTTATTTTTTGTTACCATGGTTACTTACCTAGGTAGCCTACCCGGTCTCCTGGATGAGTATGCTGTCTTATTTACAGTAGTGCTATACGTAGTAGGGGTTTCTTGTGATGTAAACCTCTTGTAGTACAGTTTGGTAGTTTTCTCCTAATTATAAAACTTCAACTCTTGTGAATTCTCCAATGCTAATGATTTTCTTTTGGTGAATATAGTTTGGTCAAATTCAGTTCAGTTTCGTTTTGTGAAGGGTCTCAATAGGACATACAACTGTCCAGGAAATGAAATCTGCTTCAGAGTGTTGCTTTCAATGTGTACTCAAACTGCTCTTACCAGTTCTCACCCTCTGAGCTAGAAGGGTCAATAGGTTATCTCAAATGGTGAAAAATTTGCCTCAAGAGATCAGCAGGTTATCTCAAATGGGCTCAAAATAGGCCACTTTCTCTGTGATTTATACTAGATGACTTTTGCTTTGGCAATAGGTTGTGAAAATATTTCACAGTGTATAAATAATGTCATGTAGAGCTCTCATTTAGTAATAACGATTATTAAAGGGATGGTTATCAAAGTAGCAGAGCTGATTTGGTAGCTCAAAATTGGTAAAAGAAAATGTCCTTTTATTCATACATCTATGTGTCTATATATTTCACATAGGAAGACTGTTCTGTCTGGATATTGACACATGTTGGAATAAGCATGCTATATTTGTAAAATCCTTATCAGTGAATTAATTGGTTGATGCCCACAAGTGAGTGCTACAAATAAGAGATGGAAATCTCTGATCTTTTCTGGTTCTCACATAATTCCTGGAAAAATGTTATGGCAAGGAATCACAAAGCCAACTTTCTTTCTGGTTAATTGTTAAATGTTAAAGTACTAGTAATGATACTAGGCCTAAATAATCCAATGGTAGTACATTTATACACTCAAAAGTCAGAAATATGATTATAATCTTCTCTAGTAGAAATTTGTCATTTAATGACTCATCAACTCCACAAATTTTGGATGGAAGTGTGTACATGGACAGTATTAATAACAGTCCTAAGAAAGGAACAATTTGTTCTGTATTCTAATGATAGAAAGTAGACAGAAGATATGATCCAAAATTTTAAACAAAACCAAAAAAAATCCTAATTTGCAGGATGGAAAACGAATGTACAGAAGTGTTAAAAAATGGGGCTCTTTATGACTGCAATCAAACAAAACGGATCTGTTTAACAAAACTGTTAAACACTTCCAGGTGTTAGAAGTGAACCGAAGCATGTATGTTGAATTTGGCGATGGTTTTTGGTGCTAAAACCACACAGGTAACAATGATGACGGCCATTAGCTTGAAGGGTTTGCGCTTCACTTCAGACATGGCTATATATTTTGATATTATTTAAAGTTGAAAGTCTTTAAAGTCGATCTTTGTCATTTGGTGATGAACTTTTTGGTGATGAAATTTTGAGGATTAAATCTACTTAACCAGATGCTGATGGAACTTTAATATAGGTGAAGAATCTAAGAGAGCTTCTTCATTATTCAGATCATTTTGAGTAGGAATTCAAGATATGGAAAATTTGCAAAACCAAACCAGAAATGTCAAAAATGTGCCTGTAAGTTTTATACCATGTTGAGAAGATGAATGAATGTGAGTGATAGGCAGGGGCATTGAGAAACAGAATTGTCCCCTAGGACAATTATGTCATCAGGGGCCGCATTCTGTAGCCATTCTAAAAATAAGAATACGCTATCTTCTATTCCATATTTTCCCAGGTCCCCCAATTAACCCCAAACATTGTGGCTGTAGCCCTCTGACCACCCTACCCCCCCCTCTCGCATCTGGCCTGGTGATCAAAAATGGAGATCCATCTCCTCTTTGTAAACTGCTAGTAGATGTGTTCTGCCCTTTTTGTCCGTTTTCGATCCAGTGATTTTGTGATAGAAGACATTGTATAGTGTTTAAGTTTGAAAGCGTTGTTATAATTGTCAACATAACACCTCATTTATTGAAAAGCTATTCGTCATGTTGCTTTTGTGCTCTTTTGTGATGTAATTTTTAGGATGACTAGCCAAGTTTCTTTATGAAGGGGAAAAAAAAGAACGTGAAACATTTTGACATGTCTAATTGCCATTATACATGTGGTTACAAACGTAGTATGGAAAAGTATGTGGGAGTGAACATATTCCAGAATTGAATTGTAACCATTACTTTGTAAATTACTCAACAGAGTAAACGTCTTCTCTTTTTTTACCAAATTGTTTTGGTGAAAAGAATTAAGTTAGGGGGTGGGGGGGGTCTCGTAGTTTGATACATTGCAGACTTCTTTTTAATTAAACACTGGTAAGGTTTGGTAAAATGTTGATCAAACATAGACAATTACTTTAACGTTGGTTCCTTTTTCTTTTTCTTTTCTTTGCTTTTCACAGCTGTGAGATATGGCAGGGTACCACACAGGGGTAAGGTAAAGTCACCGACCACGCCGACAAATGGCATAGCGCCCTCTATGCCAGGCATGAGAAAAAAGAGCACGGACTCGGTGGAGAGTATGCGACCGGTCGACGTAGACGAGATGTATATGCCAGTACCACCCATGAACGGAACAAATTACAACTATGCCCCACCCTCATACCTTGTACCCCCACCAACCCAAGGGACTGGGGACACCCAACTTCAGATTAAGCAGGCTGAAATGTTTGACTTAGTCAGCACAGTCTCGTATGCATTCCGTATGACTTGTTACTACACGCCGGAAAATGCGCC
>KN886507.1:20409-38001 GCA_000934455.1 Apostichopus parvimensis
GTTTTTGTTTCCTTTCCGTATAGACATACCAGGTCTGAGTAACCCTGGTGCTGTTCTAGAGTTACAGGCTCAACTTATGGAGGCCCTGCGGGTACAGATCGAGGGCAACCATCGGGTAAACGCCGGGGGTCTCATCAACACCTTGTTTAACCGCATCCAAGATCTCAGGCACATCGGCGCCATGCACCGAGACTTTGTGGCGGGTTGCGCCCAGCGTTGGCCGGACCTCTGCGCCAGTCTGCCAGCTCTCTACAGCGAGATGATGGACATCGCCATGGTGTAGCCCAACGCTATGACAAAGCTGATATCATTACGTATCTACCTCTCCTTAATACAGGCTGAAATCAAGAAGGAAGAAAATGGCCTCCCGGCATTGTTTTTTTGGGGTCGTCGGTTTTGGTGTTCCACACGATGCTGGAATAGAGACAACAGTTGGTACGAAAGCAGAGAGAAGCGAAAGATAAGAGTGGGAATGTGGAGGAAAAATTCAAAGATTTGTCAAAATTTTCAGTTCGTCATTGTCACTGCAGTTCCTGCTCAAAGAGTTGCACGCTTCATACCAAAGAATATGATCCATTTTCATCAGAGATTTGCCCTAAATGAAAAGTGAAAAAAATGAATTCTACGAGATAATAAAGTAGAAAAGGTGTCACCATCGAAAACCTTCATGCATTTTCATAGAGATGGTTTGACATTTTCTGATGCACGAGAAACAAAAGTTGCCTGGATGGAGACTTTTGCCCAGTGATATCAAAACCAACGAATCCATATCACTGAGTCTGCGAAAGAACTTTTCGTACGCTCGTATACGATCGGATAGGGCGGTGCTTCTTGTTGTCAGTTGTGTCCATGAGTCACCGCAACGTGAGGAAAGAGAAAAATGTTTGAAAACCATCCTTGCCACAATTTTTGGAAATTGGCAATAAAAGGCCAGTAGGTTAACAGTAATGCAATGGGTTGATAATTTTTTAACTCAAGAAGCAAAAATATAATAATCATAGTATTTGATATGATGAAAGAGAAAAATGTTAACCCTTTACATTGTGTTAATATAGCAAAATATGTCAGTACCTTTAATATACAAAAATGAGAAAATCTGACACTTAGCGTTTCAACGGCAGGGATCTAAAATCTTTTTACTTCTTATCTTTTCTTATTTTCCCTTCTATTTGTTGTCTCTTTTAAAATTTTTCCTTCTTTCCTTTCAAGATATCTATAGAAAGCAAGTTTCTGGTGCGTTTCAGAGGTTTATAATCATTTTTTGGGTCTTTTCTATATCTTTTGTGCACATGACTACCTCCTTTATTATAGCACAGGAGTCAAAAAAAAAAGAAAAAAATGTTTTAAAGAATTTTAACTTTTTGATCAATTTCAGAATAATAGTACCTCCAGAGAATTTGAATAATAAGAAAGGTATGCCATTTGAATTATTGTTGTTGATATCAAACAAGTTAGTTGGGCAAAACTTTCAAGTTAATGCCAACTTACTTGGTTTAAAAAGTAGAAAGGAGTGAACAACCTTGGTAAATCTAGGATTTCTTATGGAGCCAAAGTGAGAAAAACGAGGGCAAAAGAGTATGTGTCCAGATTATGACAAACGTGTCCATCTTGAGAGATTTATATGCCAGTGGCGGTCACTATATTCTAAGAGCATTTATGGGTTTTTGTATCATGCAATGAAATTAACTAAATATGTTGGAATCTTTAGGGTAAGCCTAAATTAAATTTAATGATCCTTCCAATTGTACGAAATCAAGAGTTCGATGACATTTTGAATCGGTTATATCTTTCGTCAGTTACAGACAATAATAACTGCAAATGATATAACGTCGAGAAAACGTAGGAAGTTTTTGCTTTAAATGTTGTCAAAAATGCAACGCGGGTTTTAATTTAGTAAGATGCTATGATATATATGAACTTTAGCCTGAACCTTAGATATCGAAATTTCTGTTTTTGAATTGAATCTCAGCTCAATTAGGAATGTGGCTGATTGATGAAGAAGCTATGTGCCACCTCCACCATGTCATTTTGATTGGTTCTTATTTATGAGAGCAAACTACACCCGAACCATGTGTGATGCATCCGCGAAAAATCCTGTACTGTTACGCTCAACCTGAACAAATGAAATGGTGGGGTTGTATTTGCTCATGATTATTATATAGCTAATTCTTTAGTCGCAGAGTGACCCTAATAGTGCAAGGGGTTTCTATTTATTTGACAAGATTCATGTTTGATTGCTTTTTAAGAAATAACAAGGACAATCAATGTTTGCTTTTTAAAAGGATGATAATGAGAACTTTTTTTACCCATCATGGGTGGGGATGGGAATTTTCTCTCTTAATCATTGTTTAATGAAAACCTTATCTTTTGTCTGAATAATTGGATCAGAAAGACTCAGAAAACCTAAAGGAAATCTTTTAGATTAATTAACTAATTAATTATTTAATTAACGATTTGTAGTAAAATGCCAGCAGTTTTGTGATTTTAGGTTTACAACTTAGCATTAAAATTCTGATAAATCATGTCTTCAATTTGTTAATGCATATCATTCTGGACCATTTATTGCTAGGAAAAAAAATATTTGCCAACTTTTTAAAAAATGAAATATTCTACAACTTTGCATACTTCTCTCACTCAGAGGACAAATGTGCTTCCTTGAAATCATGAACTCCATTAACAGCGGGCTGATTATTATTATCATTTAACCACTTCTTGTTTTGAGTTTCTGTTTTGGTCATTTTCCATAGTTCCCATAAATTGTAATTTACACAAAAGAATACTGCTGAAATGGAAATCAACAGTTGTGTTGAATTCTTAATATTACTTTTATAGTTTGATGTTGCCCATTACGTCTTCAGTTAACATAGCTATATATGTACTTACTTACACTCAACAGAGCAAAGGACAAGGGTGGGTGGGGGAGGGGGGCGTGGGGTGGGGGCAGTAGGAGTAGGGGTAGATAGGGTCAGATAAGGGTGATGATATGGAACATTGTTAGATTAAACCAAGAAAGTAAACTGCCATTTCATTTACCTCATATTGTACTTTATACTGCTCTCTCTGAACTACTGTTAACACAAACACTCCATTTCTTGTGCACAAAACATTTCTTCAGGGTTCTTTTTTTTTAAAGAAATAGCTTATGGAAAAAAATAAAGGAAACATTTTAATTATAGTTTACTATCAGTGGTGATAATGGTGTCTTGTTGCATTAAGCTTTGTAATGGTCAGGGAATAGGACAAAATGCTCTTTGCTTAGAATAGTTCTATCAAAATTTAGAGAGAAAAGGAAAAGGAAAAAAAAAGAAAAAAAAAATTAAGACTTTTCTTCCATTTCAGAACTGTACCTCATTTCTACAGGTATTTACTTTTCATAAAGAAATACGCTTCTTTTTATTCAATTGTTATTATTATTATTTTTTTTAATCATTCAATTTCTTATATGAAGGAACTGTATTTTGTAAGGTATAGTGGAACCGATTCTACCTCATGTCAGGATTGAAGAGTATGTGTTTCTTTTTCTTATTTTTTTTGTCCCCGAATGGTTTCAAAATATTCCACATCAGGGGGTGTTTTAGTTTGTTTTTTCTTTTTGCTTTTTTGGCTTCTTAGGTTTTTTTTTTTTTTTTTTTTTTTTGGGGTTGGGGGGGTGGTTTGTTTAAGTATACCATGTGATCTGAAGTCCCAGTGGTCATTAATGGTCACTGACTTCCAAATTTTCTGTAGAAAATCTGTTGCTTTCTTGAGGCTTTTGTCCCAAAGAATTTTGGACATAAAAAGGGATTCTATGGTCAATTATCTTAAGTATATTAAATACAGAAATGGATTTATATACACATAAATCATGAATATATTAATTGACCACAAATGATCGGTAATTTTGAATGAGGTAATGTTGTGTACTCACACCAGGCTGTATTAGAAAATGTCATCAACCATAATTTTCTGTGAAAAAGTTGCCCACTGTTAAAGATTTAGTACCGGGGCAAGGGGGGTGGGCAGGGGGGGAGTATGTATCGATGAGGTAAACGGTTAACCTAACAGTCTTTGGTTTAAACAATTTGTTTGATATACTGACTTTAATCAAATAACTGAACGGATATTCTGATGTGCAATTTTGAACATATGTAAACATTTTTGTGGTTACAATTTATTCCATGAGTATGCACTAATACCAGCCAGTTGGGACAATTTCCTAATGCTACTACCTCTCTAAACTGTCCTCCCTTAGCATGCTTCAAAGCACTCGTATTGACAGTACAACAGTTCCTAACCTTGATCTTATGGAAACATATTCATAGTGTTCATTCTGACACTATGGTTGCTCTGAAGCGGAATACGACACTACAGTATAGAAACAATTGTCCCAACTGGGTGACTAATACCATCATTTTATTTTTTCTTGTTTTACAAGAAAAGTATGATTCGAACATGTCATCTTATCTTAATTAAGAAACCAGTTAGCAAGTTAAAAGATTATCTTTTAATTTGTAAAACAAGTCTCGTTCTTTTCCGTAAAATGGCTTTGTTCTAAATTCCTTTCTTTTTATTTCTGCAACTATCAAACTGCAAACACCGCTGTATCTTGCGCCTATCAATCCCAGCATGCATTTGACCCGAACTATCCAGTTTAGGAATCATGAAAAGAGGGCCCGTGCACAGAAAGGAAGGGAGGGTACCATCTCAATTAACTCTGAATTTTTGGTAACCCATAGTTTCAAATCATGACTGCCATTTTAAAATAATTAATATCCATGGTTATTTTCACTGCCCTCGCCCTATTAATTCTTATCCATGATCCTGCTTCACTAATATCATTATGTTGGTTGTATTATAAATGAATAATGTTGCGTAATATTGGGCTCTCAAAAGTAGCTTATCAAATCTTCATGTACTTTTGCTACATTTTGAACAATCTTTATTCAAAGTCTCACAAATTTCTATGGCTCTCAGAAAATGCTACGATGGGTATTGTTAGAAACATTAACCTGATAGTCTTCGAAAAAACTTTAAAACTAGATGGGAAAAAAGAAAACAGGTCGCTGACAGTTTGAGTTGCAAATTGCATAGAAGGCAATCCTACATAAAATATAAAAGCTGGTAGTAGGAATGGTCTATTGCTTTAAGGGAATCTGAACAGAATTGGCAAGAAAGAGAGGAGATCGGATCTGTTCGATTTTAGGACAAGAATCTGACGTATCTTCTTTCCCACATTTTTGCTCTTTTTTTTTATATTTACTAGTTTACAACTTAGTTTTGTTTTAGAAAAGAATTGGTGACTCTATAATGTAAAACCAAATAAATTAGTTAAATTTTATGAGAAATAATTGTTACAGTTGTCAATGGCCAGTAAAGGGATGGTAACTTTATGTTGTATGGTTTGTTTAAATCTTTTTTTGTAATTATTATTATTATCTTATTCCAAAGCAGCTGGGTTTTACCTTTAATTATTTCTTTTGTTTACCTCTCGAATAAAGTGTCCCCCGTTTGTTTGAAGTTTGTCTGAATTATACCCTCAGTAGCTCCTCAATAATTAGCACCAACAAAAGAGAATGTGGCTAGGCCTCTGTTTACTAACACACAAACAGCCACAAAATCAGGTTATGATCATAGTTAACTTCAAATGGAATGTGGCTAGGCCTCTGTTTACTTACACACAAACAGAGCCACAAAATCAAAGTACATATACAGTGTCTGTGTATCATGAGGAGGCTGTTTGGCTACTAACTATAAATAGAGCCCAGTTTAGGCAAATCTATTGATGTGTTAATGCTTTGTTTTCCTGCCATAAAATTTCTCTACACTCATGCTTGCTTGTAAATTTCCAAAATCATATTTTGGCTCGCTATTTTGATTTCCCAATCGTCTTCTTTTACTCATCCCCAACTCCTCTTTTGCTTGCTTATCTTGCATAGTTTGATTTGTACTCTTCAAAGTTTCACTCCCTCCCAAAGCAAATGTTGCTAGGTTTCCTACCATTATCTGTTAATTTTCAAACAAGTGAGATTTATTGCATTTGATATTGGGAGTGTAGAGTACAGTAGAATGATGTCTTCTGTTATGGACAGGTAACTAAGGAAGGGGGTGGAGGGGGGGGGGGGATTTATTCATTCATTGTATCAAGAAGATACATTTCAATCGTACAAAATATTCTGTTAGTCCTACAGAAGCCGATTTTGTTTCCAGTGTTAGTATCCCCAAGTAAGGTCACTTCTTCAATGCTTCAGACCCACAGAAAGTCTCTTTGTCTTCAACATAGACATTACCATCACTTGTATGAGGGATTCTTCTATCCCTTAAAATCATAATCTAGTCTTGTAAATTTGCATTTTAAATACCGGGGCAGACCTTTGAAGTTGTAAAGGGTACCCAGTAGCTCTTTGTGTTAGTGGGGAATACTTTCAATGGTAATACTGTTAGATCTTCTGGGAAGTAGAATAGATTTTTCATGCAAAGTTTTTTAAGATTAAGACAACAAGCTGATGTAAAACTCAGCTGGTATTGTCTCCCATATATGCTAGAAAGTGAAATAATGGTCACCATCTTCAACTCATCAACAAGCAGTCCTCGAAGCAATTTTTCTTAACCTGGAGATATCTTATATTGTCTAACGTGAACACTCTTCAACTTCTAAGAAGAATTTTGGCATCTGCAAAACTCCAATAAAGTAATTTTGAAACTTTTTCATGCTTCCAAATTAAGGGAGGGTGGGGGGGGGGGGGCTACACAGCATATGACCTTGCTTACCACCCATCCAAAGTGAATAGAATCTTTTCATTAGGAACTAGTGAATATTTGTTCGACTTTATTCTTATATTGTCTTTGTGTTAATGTAGGGAACCTAGCAACAATTCTGACATCTTTTTTTCCCTATTTTTTTCTTCTTTTTTTTCAATTTAATCAGCTTTACACCAAAGTGTGCTTGTGTGTGAAATTTACTGGTCTTTCGTTTGTCATGAGGGTTTCCTCCCCTTTGCAAAAATTGGGAGAGTCCATGCTGGCGAAAGAACCTTATACCAGTGCACTGAAATATTAAATGAAGAGTAGTGTATAGATGATGGTGAGGACTTAGCTGAGTCCAGGTTTTATGAACCTGAACTTGCTTTAAGTATTATCACCAATAAGGGCATTTGACTTTATATCGTACTTTCAATTTGTGTTAACTTCCTCGGTTTAATAGAGGATGAACGGGTAGCGTGAGTGAGGGGGTTGGTGGGTTGGGGGCTATTCTCTTGCTGTCATCGTAGTTTCGATGACAGCCCAATATTTGCCAGTACTCATTTCACTCTTTCAAAAGTTATTAACCAGAAAGGGGTTAGGGGGGGAGGGGTTGAGGAAGAGGTCTAACTCCCTCAAATCCTTGACCAGATATTAGGGGCATTACTATGTAACGCACAACTGTCCCAGGGATAAGGGCAAAATTCCTGACCAGGGAGATTGTTATAGCTTTTGAACATTTTGTCAGATTTCAGCATCTTTCTATGGAATACTGCCAGCATTGAATTAATTAAAGCATCAAAATACTGTTAGATTGATTATATTGCTCCTAATATGCAAAAAAATGCTCAAATATTCTTTACATCATATCTAAATACTGAGTGGGCTGGTCACCTGACAGAATTTTATTGAAATAAAAGACTGTTCAAGTGATGATGGAATGGAGAAGAAAATAAGTGTGGAAATATTTATAGTTACAATAATGAATTCACTATAGGTAAATTAAATTCATCCTTATGTGTCTGTATATGAGGGATTGGGCTAATTTTATCTTTAGTTTGGGATATTTTCCATCTGCATTGTCGAAAAAAAATTTATAGTAGAGTTTTCAGAGTTTACTTCGACCATTAACAAACTGGGGGTGGCTACTTTATTTCAAGGAAAAATGTAGGTCTACGATAACTAAGAGGGACAGGTGGGGGGGGCGGAGGAGAATGGCTAAGGGTCACAGGAGCAACAAAATTAGTGAACGTATTGGTTCCTTTCGAAATTCATAGGAAGAAGTTATAAGGGTGCTATTTTTCCCAATTTTGAAATTAACTCTTTTCTATGCAAAAAACCAAATCATTTTGTTTCTCAAAGTCACAGAGGGCATTACCATATCAGTTATATATTATAGCTTTTGCTATATTTATTAACATCATTTGTGAAGTATCAAATTTTCTCTACTTTTACTGTACGTCAGATTTTACATCAAGTTTAGCTATATCTTTCTTCCAGACTCAAACAAAAGTTTTGACTGTTAATTTGGTCCTTAACCAAAAGTTTGTCTTGAAAAGAGTAAGAGAAAACACAAAAAACTATGAAGGTTAAAAGTTAATTGGATAGGGAGCAGATGATAATTAGATAACCATTTAAGTTGTTGGAAACAAAGAAGAACAGATTTCTTTTTCTGCGATTTGTGACTCGAGAAGAGTTCAATGAACTCTCTCTTGTAGTAAAACACACAAACAGAACCGCTCGTGCTGACCAATTCTAAAAAAGAAAAGTAGTAATAAAGCAATGCATGCTATCGAAATTGCTGAAAGTAATACCCTCATGTTATTTACTTTGCTAAACGTGAAAATGTAGGTAATCGGAAACTGAAGGGCAGGGCAGTTTAGATGTGGACTTTGACTTTTAATTGTTGATTTGCATAATTAAAGAATCAATCTGTAAGACAAACTTCATGAAGTATTTTATTAAGTGATTCAGTTGCGTATTTCAGTACAATTCTAACAACTTTTAACAAACCTAACGATGTTATCGTTTGTTTTTTTTATTTGTTTTTTTAACTTCTTTTTATTAAAATTTACAAAGGTAACCACAAAAATGTTTATAGTATGTTTAAAATTGCACATCATGTGTTTGAAATTAATGTTACTTACGATATAAGTTTAGATGGTATAGGGTTATCCCAAAGTTTGCTCTTTTTGGTAAATCTTTTTGCAATTTTAAAAACATTTTCTCAAAGGTAGAAAAGGCCATGTCTAAGAATTCCTGTAGCTTGAACACAAAGATCTATTTTCATCTGTAGCCCACTGTTAGAAAATTTTGTAAACTCGACCATTAATGACAGTATTTTTTTAAAGACCTTTATAACCCCACATATCTGTACAATTTGTATTATCTTGCCCTGGATAGCTTATTAGGTTGTTTATTATGCCAAACTGCTACAATTGAAATATTTCACATATCTTCCTGGAGGCAAAAAAAGAATGAAACCAAGGGAAAATAATTATAATGAGAGATGAATGCTTTCATTCCAATCTGAAATAACAGTTGTCATTTTAAAAGAAAAACTGATTTAAAAAAAAAAGGGGAGAAATAATTTTGTTACAACATTTTATCATTCAAATGACCGTGTTTAACAATGGGTTTTTTAGTTTTAACATTTTTTTGTAACAATTAATTGTATAAGGAAATTTTGTATTTTGATAAAAATGTAAAACTTTGAAAAGTATCTTGCCACGATCACTGAATTGCACAGGTCTCTACGCAACAAACCATGTAGATTTTAGCAAACACTTTTTACGTTGTTAAGTTTGAAGGGCATATGGGTTGTCAGGTAAACGTTTCTTTGTTTAATTTTACCTCAGTATTAATGAATATTGTGTTAAGCATTTTTTTCAAAAGTTTTTCCTGAGTTGGGTTTTTGGTTAAATAAAAAACCAAGAAATATGTGATATTGCCTTATTAAACCTGACATCTTGGCTTGAGAAGGTATCCAAGTGAGCATGTCATGCAGAGATGCAGATTCTCACTAGATACTGGAAGGGTTTGTCCCATGTTTATACAAGTATATTGTCATAATTTGGAGATGGATAAAGGTGGCTGACATGGACAAAAATAAAAAAATGCCAGGAACCAGGAGAAGTTCTATTAACTCAACAGATTTTCGTTGTAGTAACATGAGCCAATATGGCTGACATTTCCTATTTCCCATCTCCCAACGTTTTGTGAATCTTGATGATTTTTGAAATGGTTTTTCCTAGGTAGGTGAGAAGCCTCTTCAAATTTCATAGTAGATGAACACTTGCATATATTGTTTTTAAAACAAACTGAAAGGTTTCCTGTTACACTATATTTGACGAATAAATTAGAATTTGGAATCATTGTAAATGATTGACATTCGAAACGCTTGTTGTCATGAAAACGTCACTATGATCTTACATGACATTTGGTTGTTAAGAATGGCTGAGTGGTTGAATATGTGAATGACTGTACCTACGTATCCCTAAAATAAAGGGCAAAGCGAAAAACATATATTTCTTTTATGGATGTCAATATGACTTTATGGCATTCTAGATAAGTAAAGAAACGATCAATTCAGTGGATGGCAGCATCATTTATTTTGTGGCATATTCATTTTTAAAATACAACTTGAATCTCAAGACAAACAACATAATCAGAAGAGGTCAATGGTTGGCTAGACCGTTTTTTTTTTCATTAAGGTTTTTAATGTCATCATGGTTATAAAATTTGAAGAAATTGTGTCATCTACAAAAGCAAGTGAATTGAATTCAGTTATTAAAACCAGTACATCAGATATGTGTAGTGATAAGCTCTTGCCACATTGAATGAAATTTCCTCACCAAACATTGCTTGTGTAACAAGCAATGACAAGACATAAAGGACTTCAAAAGTCACTATAAAAAAAACAGTCAAACTCTGAAATGGCATCCTAAACCTCAACAGATTTTTTATTTTTTTTATTTTGGTTTTGCATCTTTGTAAAAATGATTGATTAACTCTAGCTAACATGTCTTTAACTATGTCATTAGTTTCGCCGATACATACGTCATTACCTTTGCCACGAAGACAACTTGAGAACATTAGACACACACACACACAACTTGATCAGAACTTGCCATCTTTGCCTTTCTAAGATCTACCTTGCCAGGAGTATGCATTCATTGTCAGAGAAGGACATTTTGCTGGAGCAGAGACAGCCTATATCTCTTTTTTGTCTCAGTTATTTTGTAAATGACAGAACTCCATTCGGTGAAGATATGAATAGAGTTTTTTTTTGTTTCCATTAATTTTTTGTGAAAAGTACGCTTTACGAACATTCGGAAACTACTGATTACTTACTGGTAGTACATCATTTTAATAGCTATAAATGGTTTAAGGCAACCCTTGAGTATTTCGAATATTTGATACATCTTGTTTGGCTACCTCAGTAGACGTTCTTAGAAATCTTTTCATCCTTAATGCCATCGCTATAAAGAAATGGCACTGCATGCTGTAGCATCTACAGTCCTGTAGAATGTATTGCATTAGTAGTGTTTTAGTATAACTTTTGTTGGCAGGATTGGGGGGGACACCCAAATGTTGTTGATGCCATCTTTGGAAGATGGGGCTGTGGTACGTACAGTAGTGAACCCCAACGGGAGGTTTTTATCAAGTAGAGAGCATTTTGATGGTGAGGATTGTTACAAGTAAGTTTTTAAATGGTCATTTTTTTAAAGCTTTGGTTCTTAGGTTGAAGAATCTTGTCAAGAACTGCAGACTCAGGGAAATTAAAACTACAAGATTGGTGGAGGTCCTTCATATTATTGAAGGGAACTTTTCTTTTTATAAATATATATATATGCATATGAAAAAGGCATTTCATGTTGTTTAGTGTAACGGTAGTGAAAATAGTGTAGATGTTTACGTACGGAGGGTTAATGCATGTCTGTGCTTCCAAAGATGCTGTGAATGACTGCCTCTTCGTCATTTTTTGTAACGATTTCTTTCTTCTTTCCTCCCCGTACAAATTTGATTCTTGGTTTATCTGAAAGATGATAAAATTTGGGTTGAGTCAAGGGCATTGTTAATAATCATGATTGATTAATCAACAAGAGTTCAGAAACAATGTTTCTATTTACTTCTTCTTCTTACTTAGTATTCTCAGGTATGAATATGTTGTGATATGCATGTTCATAGTGACTTAAGTACGCATATTTGTATCATGGCCTCACTAAAGGGGAAAAAAGTCATCTTTCTTAACGTATTGGTCAGTATGTATGTCACCCCAGTACCAAATGGTTGATACCCCAAAGTCTTTTTAATAATTCATTACTTAAATGTTTCTATGGTATAGTCGGTTGCCTATAAAATCTTGGTGTAATGCACATTGAGTAAAATATTGCAGGTATTGTATTTTAACTATTACTTTATCAATCTATTCCTTGCCAATTTTCTCGGCTATGTTGTGAGAGCTTTTAAACCTATGATACACTTGACAGAGATTTTAAAATGCTAATATGCGATGCATGCTATGTGTTCGAAACGAATGGATTGCTTTAGGGTACCATCAGCTTTAGTCAAATTATATAGTGTCCATTACAAGCTGCAAAATATGACATGCGGAAACTGGTATTCGAGTTATTTTGTAATTATCTGCTGCTAATGCTCAGTTTGTCGTAAGTCGATGAGATAATCAGACCTACCTGCTACACAACATTGTCAAACATTAAATGGTTTGGGCATTTTACCAGGACTGGTTTTGTCAGGTGCCTGTAGTGTGATAACGCAATGTACCTGCTGCAATACTTTAACCTCAACGATACCAAGTTGGAATGTGTTGTCAAATTGGTTTCAGTACCACTGCAAGTTAACATGCTTGCTTTAAGACTTGGTCTTTATTGTTGAGTGGTCTTATTGCATAACCAAGACATGTCTCATTATTTTATGTATAACTAAATAGAGTTATCACACCAGCTGCAAGACACGGTCTTAGCTTGGTTTGGTCTGAGTGTACCACCAACACTAGTTTCTACATCATCAAACTACCTGATGACTTTAAACCATGACAACAGACATGATGTGATGAAACCGTTCATGTGATCAGTACCTCTATGGCAAACTTTCTTCAAGATGCTCTGATTGGCTAATTTTGTGTAAAAGGAAGTTACAACAAACAATTTGTCAAGTTTCCGTTATGAAATATCCCCAATTAGCCTATGCAATGAGTCAGTCCCAGGTGTGGTTCAGATTTCTCAGCATATTTTGGCTATTTTTGGAGTATCTATTTGCATGGTAATGAAAAAATACTGTCACAAATCATTGTGTTTACAAGTTTACCAGTGAGCAATGCCAGTTGTCACTGAAGTTTGATATCATCAAGCAGTCCTTCTTCTCGTGTCATTTTAAAGTCCCTTCAAAGAATTCATACTGGGAATGGCAGCTCCCTGGATTAAGTAATTTCAATACTATTCCTGATTTTCTCAGAGTTACAAACTTTTAGAAGTTGCAACAGACACAGAACATCCCACCATCCTTCCTCTATTCCTTTTTTCAAACCTTATTGAAAGTCTTAACCAATCGAGAAAAGTCTCTAGTAAATAAAGTTGGGATTTTATAGGTGTATGACAATTTGTAATATATTTAATGTGTGTGGTCTTTCAGGTTTGGTATGGTGTCTGTCTAACACTTATTTAGGTTCCATGAGGTTTCAACGTAATTGGTCATTTTCTTATTGGCATTACATATTGGCCTACTCTCTCAGTAGTAGCACTGATATTTACAAAAGTTGATTCCTTTCCTAGGAGAGGCTTACCTAGTTCATATTTGCCATACTATGTGAAGGAAGTATCCTTCCTCTTGCAGAAGCTAAAATCTCAGAATAGCAAGTAAGCAGTATTCCTGCTAATTTTGCATACTTTTTCATATCTTTGTAGTCTACCTTGATCACGTGAATGGGCTTCATGCTATATTATGCTTTGTCAATTCGATGGCTCCAATCACCCACCGGACTTCAATCGCCACGTGGCAAGTCTTCAGGCTGTCAAGATTCAATGTGATGGAAGATATCGACATTGCCTAACATGTTAAGTGTGTACAGTTAGATTAGCCTAAGCATTAGTAAAGGAAACTGTTTACACAATAACTATCTCATGTTAGCAGCATTCCTAGTTTCATCATAAGTATAAAACAGTATTTACCTAAAACACAAACAGTTTGAAAGACAGCCACCATGCTTAACTTGATATTCCTCTAAAATCCCAACCATTTTTTCAAGCTATAAAAGTTGCCAAAGAGTTTTCTATAGTAGTATATAACTGGGGTTGTGTGGGGTTATAAAGTAGTTGTACTCTACCAGTAGAAACCAATAGAGACTTTAAAAACTAAGTTTGAAAAGATCTGTAATCTCATTCAGGTTTTTTTTTTGGCTTTCTTATTTTCATTTTCTTTTGTCAAAAATTATGTTGAAAGATATTTCAAGAGTATCAATATTTTTTTTCTTCTTCAGACTTTATATTTGTGAACTTTACATGCAAATGATTGTAACATGTATAATGTTTAAGCTGTATATAGTTTCGTATCCCATTGGATTTTCAATCCTCATAATTTTTTTTTCTTTGTTCTTTTTGCTCTTTTGAAGTTATTCCCAGTTTGCATTTTATGAAATTTGTTCTATTTTCCAAGTTACTTTTCCCTCTCCCCAATAATAAGATATGAAGCCTACCAATCATCATCTTCTCTTTAGGCAAAATGAGCAGAGAGAGAGACTTGGCAGTAATCAGTTTTCTCACTGATGTTAGATGCAAATCGCATTTTAAGGGTGCACCTATATAATAAGTATTCTGTCCCATTCATACCTCATGAAATTGAGGTAATGTGAACTCTTTCGTTTTGACGTATACATCCAACAGTGGTAATAGTAAAAAACAAAAATATTATCAAGTTTCCTTCTTTTTTTTAAATCTTTTATCCTTCCTTTCAAAATCCATTTATATTTTGATTTATTTAGACCTATGCATACCTAGTATATAACAAGTAGCCTGGTTAGCATATTAATGTAGGTTGAATTGCCACAATTATTGTAAGAATGAACTTTTGTCAAATAAAATTGATGAAGAATGGCAAATGGTGTTTGGATTGTTTTTGGTTTTCAAAATTGTTGTTATAATTTTTCTTTGTTTCAGAATGGAATTCTTACTTTCCTGCTACTAAATTAACATCCAATTTTCAAAGAGCTGCTTTGCGAGGATGGTTGCGTACAGTTAACATACCTCAATTAAGAGTTGCGAACATAGGCCCGAAAAAGGAATAGTCCTAATTATCCTAATGGATTTTTGGGGGGGGGGGGAGAGGGGGGAATGTTTTCTCTCATCAAATCTATCATTCTCTTTGATGTTGGAGAGGATGAAATACACTATAGATGGTCTAAATTCAGGAGAACTGAAGGTGGTTTAGGGCGTTTTAGAAATTCCTGGGTGATACAGGAAGCATCGGCAGTATGAACTGACAGTTGGCCGGGGGAGAACTTTGAACTATTCCAGCTCAGAATCTGCACTTTCAGGTCTCACACCACAATTAATTGTTCCATTGACTTACAGACTAAACTCGTCACTATCAAGACCTGCCAAAGCATAGACAGCAGTTTTCAACTGGTATATCCTACCCACCACATGATAGCTGAGATATTGGCCTATCATGGCACTTGCAAACTTCCATATCATGACCGTTTATATTTTGAGCTAGAAGAGGAGCAAGTTTAGCATACTGAACCCCCACCCTTATAACTGCTTGCTCGGAGTAATATCAACATTTAACCAAAGATTTTCTAAAATGGTTTATATCACCTTCGATCCTCCCAATTTTCACACCATCTATACTTTAAATTATGCTCTTTCATATAATGGCAGAATAAACAATGTCAGTAACTGATAACATGCTTAAACAAGCTTTACCTTAGGTACATTTACCTCTTTCTCTGACAATGGCTAACCTTTCGAGCGGATGAGCACTACTCTAATTGTGGTGCGGTACCTTCATGGTGATTAGATCGCAATGTGCAATGATAGCTCACGCCGTTAGCTACCATGGTGGGTAGGACACGTCAGTCGAGAACTTGTATGCTCTCGCGACCTTGGAAAGTGACGAAGTTAGTGTGTAAGTCAACGTAGCAATTAATAATTGTGGCACCTATAACAATACTACTTCATCCACCGCGAAAAGGACAAAAGTGGCTTTGGTTTGTTGCACAGCGCCACCACATTCATTTGAAAGCACCAAAAAAAAGCCAGCTGTTTTCAAAGCCAATGCAACACTTCTCGTGGATGTCTATGAAACGCCTAGTGTGCCGTAAGTCCGAAATCGACATATGTCAAATTGAATTGGCATATGTCGGTTTCTCGTGCTCTCATTGGACGACCATAGTCACCTGTCGCTTTCTAGTGCTCAGATTGGTAGAAATCAACATAAGTCGATTTAAGTTGACATATGCTGGTATCTCGTGCTCTTATTGGCCAACATTGTCACGTCTTCATCTTGAGCTTTGATTGGAAGAAATCGACTTATGTGATTGGAAAGCCGTTTGTGACATTATTTCTGTGCTTTTGTTTTGTAGCTTTAGCATATATTTTCATTTATTTTGTCTTTATATGTTGTTGTCGTTGCAGTGTATCAGTTTATACTCTGAATGAAAAGAGACGATTTACCATAAAGTTGCAGAGTTTGTGATTCTATTGGTGGCGTCCTTCAACCAATGACCGCAATCTACAACCACCACCACAACAACTGCAACGAAAACCACCACCACGACAACAATAATAATAAAAATCATGTTTGGGGGAGTGTGTGTGATTGTATTGATCTACAGAGCCTTTGTTACGCCGATAAAGGACTACGGGAAATACGTGGGCCTTAAACTACAACAAAAAATCATTAATTATGCCACCGTACTTGTTTAACTTATACGTGGCTGATGAAACAATACGATAAGCTCTGTGTCGGATTAACCTAGTAGCATATGCTATGACTCCGCACTTTCAGGGGCCCGCGCTAAATGTTTGCCAGCTATTAATACAGTGACTCTGAACTTGCTCTATTAAAGTAGTATAGTACGTACTAGGTCTATACTGCCCTCAAAATTTATTAACGACTGGGTGCTTGAGGTTAGCGATTTGTTGGCAATTATCACCTTGGGTTATTATTTAACACAGTAATTAATGGAAGTGTGGTATATATGTGTTACATATACGACGCATAAAAACGAAGTTATCTGAAACAAGTCATTTATGTGTATTTTCTTTAAATTTCGGGCCTCTTCATAACATATGCTACATGACCCGCACTAGCTAAATCGGCCCGGGAACTTCAGCTGACATATATTTCCTTATACTTTTACAGTTGTAATTAATATTTGGGAAGATGTCACTGAAATTAAGGTTACTGCCGTCATATTCTTAAGAGAAAATTTATTGATCCCGCCGGGACCAGAATCAGTTAATTTTGTTTATTATTCCGGCCAGATTGGATTTCTGGTGCATCATAAATTGATACTTTAAGCTTGGAGTTGTATCGTGTTTGCAATACCAAACTTTAATAAGGTAAAGGGATTTTGTTTGATCAATAATACGCTATTATCCCAAAACCAGCACCCCTCCCCAACCCCTGGCTCCACCCCTCGGTCCAAAAGCCCCCCCAAAAAACACACAAAAAAAAGAGAGAAAACACTCCACTTTTCGAGCAGTTCATATAACCACCCGATTCGCGTTGTCGTCACGATAACTATCGTGGTTCTTGGTAATGGTGATCCACGATAGTTATCGTGCTGTGTTATAACTTCATCACACATGTTATGAATTTCACGATAACTATCGTGGACCCTTACAAGCCATT
>KN886507.1:38884-52532 GCA_000934455.1 Apostichopus parvimensis
AAGCAAAGCAATATTTTGCATAAATTTTTTAGATGACATTACTGCTGAATGAGTGTTTCTCATCCAAATAATATTATGAAAAATATTAAGAATTGGAATTAAATGCATGTGTTTTGTACTACTGTGGAGAAAATAAACCGAAATCACAAATTGGTCACTAACTGACAATCACTGATATATATATAGAAAACACGGTTACACTGGCCTGCTTTGTCAGTCAACCCTAGCTTAAGGTTGAAGCTTATGCGCCGATGGTCAATCAATTTAGATCAGTGAGACCTTCAAAAGTAAGTGGATTTCGCAATGTCAAACGTAAATTGTCAATACTTTAGAGTTGGCATCCCAGTCGCTTTCTGTAATATCTGACTATCAAAAGTCTGCTTAAATGGCTTGTAAGGGTCCACGATAGTTATCGTGAAATTCATAACATGTGTGATGAAGTTATAACACAGCACGATAACTATCGTGGATCACCATTACCAAGAACCACGATAGTTATCGTGACGACAACGCGAATCGGGTGATATAACAGCTATGAAGAGAAACGGGGCGTTTCATTGCTTCACAACTTACTTCAAAGCAATGCTTTCAGACAGGGCGCCCTCATTTTCCGAAAGTACTTTTTTTCCTAATATATATATATTGAACAGACCATAATATAACAGCTATAATAAATACATCATTCCAGTTGACACGGTGACAACGAGAAATACCTGAACGCACATCATCTACATCTATGAATGCAGTCAACTCCTTACTTGTGTAAACTCTCCCACATGTTTAGCTAACTAAAAATGTGAACTATTACTTAAATCTAGATTATTACTTGAAATAAGTCGATTAGGAACATTTCACTGCATGAGTCCAGGAACCAAGGCACGGATAAAGTGGTGGGTGAGTGTGCACCCCCTCCCCTTTAACCCCCTCCCCTTAACCCCTTTACCTCCTTCGCCTGTACCCCCTCCCGCGCCCCGTCAAAAAGTATAATGATAGTTACTTTACAATCCTGCACGTAAACTGCTGACTACACAGAGGAAAATGGGCAAAACTTGGTCTCAGTCCCCACCCCAGCCAACTTCAATTGGGACTCGCCTTTCCTGCAAACAGACGGCCCCGTAGCTACAGTACGGGTTGGCTGATTTTCGTCCCGGTGAGTGGTCGTTGAGGAGGAAATGCTCTATCCTTTCAAGAATTTGTGTTTTGGTAAAGGAAGTCCTACTTAAAATGCAAAATGGTGCTAACCGTTTCCATCACTTTAATTCTAGTGCAATTTTGTGTAGTGGACGTTAGTGTGTATGTTTGCTATAGTGCATTTGTCCGTGCGTGAGTGCTGAAAAATCTGTACTAAATTTTTTTGGGGGGAGGGGGAGGGAGGCACGATCCCTCTCCCATTGCAACTCCCATGGACAAGGCTTTGCGTACAAGCAAATAAACTCCATTTATTGTTGTTACTATCACTGCGGAATTAACAGTTAGTAATATTCAACACTAAACATCGTGTGTTTTTTCGCCCCTGAAAATGATAAGCTATCAAACTATCGTCACGCTTTGCAGACGTTATGAGACAGCTTCTTTGCTACCTATTCGGTCGTTTTGTTGTTTTTTCTTCTGTGAGTTATCCTAATGTCTCAAAATAACTTTGAGGGTCACAGCCTCCAATAGGATAGGCCGGCTAGGCTTTTGCGAAATTGTTACTGAGCTAGATTACATAGTAATATTTGATGACCTTTAACCATACAGTGTAAACTTTGTACATCTATACACTCTAACACGATATAACTTATCCTCTGGACAGAGCAATGATAACTTGCCTGCATGATATAAGTACAGTGTTTCCCTGATCCATACCGTTATATAGTGATGTAAGATGGGGAAGGTTCAGTGTTATTTGCATCAGATTGATAATTGATTTCACTTAGTCTAGACTGATCAATTGTCATCAACAGTTATTAAGGCCCATAGGCACGCCAACAGCCCGCACAATTCCGACGGTGAGTCATTTTCCCGAACTGTGGATATCATGCAGTACTACTCCCTGGCCAGACGAAGCTCGATCGTTCGCAAGTCCAGCAAATTCATGGCAACGAGCCAAAATAAAATCCTTACTATAGGCTTATGTCGTAGAAGATTGGACTTGCTTTAGTTTACGCCTTGGTAGCCACAGTTACGTTTAAGGGTCCTTCGGGGACTACCAATAGTGCATTCCGAGGGCTCCTCTGGAAAGCAGTGCTTCTGCACTGAGCAGGACTACCCTCATTAAAGATGACAATAATAATAATACAAACAAAAATCTCTCTAACCTAGGGAAGGTCCTCAAATAAGTGCGGGGGGGGGGGGGGCAAGTCCACCTCGTTAGAAAGTTTGTTCTCAGAAGTCTTCTAGTAAAAAAAGGGCTTTTAGACCATGTATATAACTGATATTTGTTTTCCTATGCACCGGATATTTTGGTGGTATTGTCGGTATCTACCGGTACCTTTCTCACTGAGTTTCTCCATTCGAATTCATCATGGATGATCGATGTAATCGTGACCGTACATAAATCTGTCAGGCACTACAGTGACGATTGATGTGTTAACTAAACACACGGTTTGATGAGAGACACATTTGCCATGAGAGCAATCTTGCGAAATGTGACCAATGTGTCTCGCAATGTTCGTGATTCAGCGGTCACTCCATGTACCAGCATCCAACTCCACCAGACAGGACAAAACTGTCTAGGTATTACGTAATATTACGCAAGCTGAATATCCAAGTATATAACGACCGTGGAACAAACGTCCTACTTCGGAATGTAAACATAACGTGATTTTTTGTATAGCGCTATGTAATGCAACCGTCACACACACAGTGCGCGAGCTAAACACCACAGAGAAAGCCTGAGAATTTTTTTCGATGATGTAATTAAGCGATGAAAGTAATTCATGGGGCTATCTGTCATCGCTACATATAAACTAAAAATATAGGCGCGATTTATTCATACGAAAATTAAGTTGTATTCTTATTCTTGTCTCAAAAACATAAAGAAAAAGGTACTCAATTTCATTGCAACTCATTTCTTCTTATATATTGATTTCGTTTCATGTATTCTCTGTGGAAACCTTGGAAGATATTAATGAGAATCAAGGTAATTTAAGAAACCATATGCCATCATGATCATCACTTAATGCATTAGCAAATGTAAAGATAAATTATAAAGGAGAAGTAATCTTTACATAAATTAATTGGCTCTATTTTGGTTAAGAGGCTCATCAGAAGCTGCAAGAAAAATGCGCTTCCTCGTATAAGATGTCATGTTGAACAAATATACAATAATCATATACAACTAATGAAGGGGGGAGAGGAAGGAGGGCCCGGAGTTAAAACATTATAACAGCGTGTGTTGTCTTAAAGACATTAAACCCTTTAGTTTATTTTATGACTAACTTCATTGGCAGTTTTCAAGTTATACTTCTGAAATCTTTGAAAGTTCATGGTGTTAGTAGGTTATTTACTCGCAATAGCCTACTATAAATAATCAACTGATTTGCTTTATTTATTTTGGCAGATGCGGCATTGCTAATTTGGGAAAGTTTTACTATGTTCAATGTAGATTGAGATGATGACAATGTAGTAATGAAAACTGATAGTTTTCATTTATATTCATGGCTGAATCTTCAATCCCAAAATAGCAATATTTCAAGATTGAAAGTAGTCATTATTAAAAAGCTGCTAGGATTAGTTCTTTCTCTTTGACGTCCAATCAGACACATATACAGTTTTCAGTAGTTTATGATTAAGACCCTATCAAAAACATTTTCAACCGGTTAAACGATGTCTTTAAAATGGAAGTTTTACACATCTCAGGTCCATTTTGTTTTGTTTGAACGTTACAACGGGAGTTGATAATATTTCATCGGAATTCTGTAATTGACTATGTTTAAAACTAGGAAGGGTAGTGACGTAATGTTATTTTCTATCCTCCACCCTGTTTCGTATCAAGATTATTGGTGAAAAATGACGAAATACAATAAGAAAGAACGGGGAGTAAACTAAAAGCCTTGAAGGAAACTGTCAGCGCTCCGAAATGTAGTTGGAGATTGTTACGTAACTCACAATTCTGACCTGGCATTGCGCATTCTCTCTATTCAAGGCTGTTAGTTAACTTTCGTCAACCAAACACAGTTGATCCAAGGCCAGCGGGTTGTTTAGCGGGAACTATTTTGTCCTTTTTCTTCGTAGTCTTGTCGATCTTTTACTTTTGCATGATAGAAATAATCATTGGTAAGTAAAACATACATATATATGGTTTTAGCCTAATGAATCTGTTCCCGTAACCAACTTTCATCACTTTGTTCAAAGTCGTCTTGTTGACTAACAGTAACATTTAGTGAGCTGGTGGAAATCGACTGCTACGATTTGACATTTGTGTTGTGAGCATGCAGTGTTTGTGTGCTCGTGTTTGTAAATAGTCCCCCGATAGGTACGTTACATTTACAGCAAATTCGGTCGGTAGGCCTAGTCATAGCCCCAGTACCAGCCTAGCCTAGGGTAGGTCAACTTAGTGTATGACATTCCTATGCAGTTAGAATGGATGAAAATAAGTAACGAGTTATAATCGAAGAGGACATAGCTTAGGCCCGTAATGTTTAGCCTCAGTGGAATACAATACAGTACTATGTGACAGGATACTTGATAACATCATCCGATCATTAGCACCCAGCAAAACCTGCCAGCCTAGTGTTACTCACTGTTGCCATTGTTGGACAGACTACAAAAGTCCATCTTTTACGTTTTGATCATTTAGCCATGAGGCTAAAGAGCTCATTTTTGGCCCTTATGATATATTGAGACCAATATTGACCTGCTACAGCACTGTGCATATGTTCTAATTCTTGTTCCAAATACACAACCGCCTGGCCCTAGCCTAGGCCTAACTTCAGGTCAAAAACTTGTTCTTACACTAGTCCTAACTCCTAGTCCTACTCGTTAACTAGTATAGTCAGTATTGCGAAATTCGGAACACTGCGAATTTCGGACACCCCGAAGAAATGCACGATTTCACCATGACAACCTATAGCAGCAGCCAATTTCACGAAAAACTACGAAGATACAGATACTTTCTCTCTAAAATGACCCGTGTGCAAGTAAATACTTACATATTTGTCAATAAAATGACGGAGATCTATGAAGTCTGTTATAATTACTGAAAGAGCAACTGCGCCACCAATTTTATCACCAGCGCCACACTGTGGGAACGAGTGTCCGAATTTCGCAATACTCTAGCAAAGAAATACCAGTTCCACAATCACGAAGAATCTCCTTTGCAGGAAAGAAAGTTTGGCCGTGTATCTTAATATAACACACTTCTCCCACCATATCAAGTATATTTTCAGGTGATTTATACCAGAAGATATAGTTTTGGGGTGATTTAAGGCTTAGGTGTCTGAAATTCGAAGTGTCCATGCTAGTAGTAAGTACTACTAGTAGATAGTCAAGGCTTCATAATTGACGCACCCCCATAATTGACGCACCTTCAGTTATTACTAGCAACGATACAGCAGGCCACCTAAACTTTTTGCAGTCAAGCAGAATTACATATTTCATGAGTTTGAATCCATTTCATTTATTTGCTGACCAAATTGTGGTAATTTTTAAGCTTTTAACACCCCCCAGTTTTGCACGTTTTTTGACCATTTGGAAATTAGTACATCCTAAAAATAACCAACATTACCTCAGGCTCAATATGATAACACTACTCTCTGGGACCTGACCTGTCTGAGCTGAGAGGCTCAGATCATAGCAAACAGCATCTAAAGTCAATGGATGTATACTAAGGCCTTCACTACAGTAAGCTTACAGACGAATGTGTCAATTTAGGGGTATGAAAGAACTTGACATGACAGACATTTTGTGGTCAAATTCTGCTCAATCGTACGGTGCATAAGCACAGAACCTTAAATAATTTGAGATCATAACATTTCTGAGGAACTACACATATGAAAAACACATACAGTTGAGTGATTTGGATTTTTCCTTGATAGACATCGTTGATCGAATCCTTAAGTACGTCAATTATGAGCCCATCATGCTACTACTACTAGGCAGTACCAACTTAGTAGTACTACAGCTACAGTGCTTAGCCTAGCCTAACCATGGTTTATTTGCCAGAATAACTTGGTCATGAGCTAGTCTAGAGCTGAATAATGCAGTTTGTGACATCTAAAATGTTAGGGTAGAGTAATATAGAAATAACACAGTTTAAAATCTGCTGAGTGTAACAGTTTCAGTGCACTGTACGTTTTTGCTACCCCAACTTAAGTTTTCTTCATTTTAAAGTGATCTATTTTAGACACAGACATAATGTGAAACCTTAAAGGATCTTTATGAAACATACTGGACGATTGCTTTGTCTCTCTTGTCAGTAGGACAGCTAACTCTAAAGACAGGTCTGTCAATAACATTAAACTCATGAAGGCGTATAGTAGCAACTTCAGGAATATATCGAGAAGGATTGGGTTCAGTATGCACGTCCATAAATGAGGCATGCAAGGCATGTGCATATACTCAGGTTTTAGCAGTGTGCCCCTATTGACCTTCCTTCCTTTGTGACCTACCCCAGTTACAAATCACAGCAGTCTATTCTGGCAGCAGTTTCCATCACTAGTAATCACGATTGTACAATTTTTTAGAACTTTCTGAGCTCTGTTTTTTCAACCTGATAACTGTGAAGAAAGGTTTCTCCACATGCTAAACGTGGGAAAAAGAAAGTGTATATATACTTTTTTTTGTTGTTGAATCATTAGTTATTATTTACGACGCTTAAGCAACCGCAACTGTGGGAGGAACCTGCAAGGGATTACGGATTTCAACTTACATGCCGGGCCGCTTCCAATTCAACATTTTAACTCAAATTTGGAATCTTTCCCAATTTAGAAAGCCATTTCAGATGGGAAAACCATAGATGTTCTTCTTGAAAGAAAAACCCACCTTACTATGACCTGGCCGGGTATCGAACCCTGAACCTCCGAATTGCTATATATACTTAATAACATTTGAAAATTAACCTACCCTTCCCCACTTTCAAGCAAAGAAAGAAACATAAAAAACAAGAGTTTAATAGTGGGTTACTGTAACCAGTTCTAAGCTAGAAGCTTGACTTTTGCCATATATACATTAAGTTGATGTCTCAAACAAATTACAGAAACATATTTTCAAATTTGTGCTTTCTGTAGGCAAGTTACTCTCTGTACAAGTTAAAGAGTGCAATTAGAATTTGTTAAAGAGGTGCAGGGAAAAGTACTAAACATAAACCGTCATAAACAGATTCATGGACGAAGTACAATACAGCGCCTTTGGGGTCGCTCACTGGAAGGACAACTCTTTGAGGCCATTATTTGGTTTGATTTATTACAAGTTCACTGAAATTCCTACCAGCTGAGTTGTCAAAATATAGAAGTTCGATAGTAGCTTGCCATATATATTGTTCATAGTGTTTTGGTATGAAATTTGGAGTTAACGTTCAGAAGGTTCGAAAGTGAAATATATATGAAAGCCAAAAATTAAGAAAAACGAAAAATTCACAATGGTCGCTGTTTAAGTTTTACAGTTCTATTTTGCAAGTCAAGTTCTCAACATTGGTGGCACCTACAGTAAATTACTCTAATTTACTGTATGTAAGGGGTTAGTACAGTAACATGTTAAATTATATGTGCATGCATACTGGTAAATACTCATCCATTTTGGAGTGCAGTTAATTCCAGGGCTGTTATTTTTGGGTTTACAGGGTAAAGACCATAAATTTCTATCAGTATAGTTTTTATTTCTATAAAACTTTTTTGAGTTTGGAACAATTATTATTATTATTACTTAAAATATGCAAATTACTTTCTTATTTAGATTGTAAACAAATGTGCACATGTGTGCATCTCACTAATGCACAGGATATTTGCTTGTTTGATATCACCGATAAATTTCATAAATTATATGATCTGTATGTGCCACTGTTTAATGTCACCTACACCACTTCTAAACCACTTATAAACACATACATGTTAACATGGATAGCTACTGTACATAGTACTTACCATATTGATCAGCTTTAACACACACTTGATAATCTACACTGCAGGTACTGTACATTCAAGTATATAGGTCTTATTATTAGACCTACACCTGTGTTACTGTATGAGAGTACTGTATATATGTTGAGTCTGCTGCTTACATGGACCTTGGACTCCTTAAAGGTCTACCGAACACCTGTGAACAAAACTGTCCTAAACACTCCAAAAGGCATTAGAAATCATGAAAATAGCTGCAACTCCCATCAAAATCCATCAAAGATTGACCGTTTTACAAGTCTTTTCTTAATTCATGAATAAACATTTACATGAATTAACATTAGCTAATTATGCACGTTGATGATGTTAAAGGGTGTGACTGCCTAATTTTCTGTTATTTCATCCCTTTGTCTTGACTACCTAAGTTTTAAGGACACTGACCCAAGGATTGTGTCCTCAGGAGATTTATATGTTTTTGTCTTCTTTATTGAAAAGAGGAACATAACATTATTCACATGATACTGTATATGTTGGCTTGCATAATTAGGGGTTAACTTATTAAGGCCTAAAATAATATTTAATCGCCTTCTTTGAAAAGAGGAACATCACATTATTGAAATGATATGTGTGGGCTTGTAATTAAGGGTTAAAACTTATTAAGGCCAAAAAATAAGAATTTTGATGAGCGCAACACTCTATGTCATAGTTTACACATATTTGTAATGAGTTCCCCAGATTTATCAAAACTTCAAATGCGTTTAATATCTTGGAAACGAAAAAGAGGTTTTCGAAACATTTCAACAGATTTTGAGTTTGAATAATCACACATAACAAATACACTATATGGGACAAATTGGCCAGGTGTCTGTAGTACTAAGTAAATAACATGCAGTACATACTTACTCCTATTGTATGATGTAACTTGTGGATCTTGTTGCACATACAACCTAACCGCCTTCCCTACAGTACGTAGAGTACAGGGTAATGGTGTTAAGTATTGATCAGTATTCACTTCACTCGAGTCTCTCAACTGAAGACAGTAGATCTCTGTTTCAATTCAACATATACCACAGCACAATAATCCATCATAACTGAATTCATTTCCTTTACTTCAGAAACTTCATTAAAAAGAATGCTAAAGAAAACCCAGCAAGATTCCAACAGATGGAATATTACTCTGAAAATATAGGACTGTATGCTTTCCGAATTGTAGATTTGCATGGAAGGGGAAGTGGGTGTCGACCCTGAAGTGGGTCAGTGGGCAATGCTAAATGTTAACAATTTCTGTAAGCTGCGGTAGATTAGAGCATAAATACGCTGTATGGAGAAAGGTTCAAGTACTGTTCCCACGTTAAAAGCAAGACTCGTTTTAAAGCAGCTTTCTGCATTTCATCATCCGTTCTACTCAAAGGTTACTCAAAATATGATTGCAATGGGGCAAAACAAAAGATACCTACTCACATTTTTCACCAAAAGATGGTTACATGACTCGGTTGCAGTAGTTAACAAAGATGAATGGATTGTCTGCATGTTTGTCGTCTGGACATCTGAACATGTCAGTATTAATTAATTCATTGTTTAAAGCAACCTGGAAACTTTACCAAAAGTTTTTTGATTGTACTCAAATGGACTAGTCTGTAACTAACAGCCTTGAAGTTATGATGGGATTTTAGTATCAAGTAGCGAAGAAAAATGTCTCTAAACATTAAACTCCCCCCCCCAAAAAAACCTGCTTTGATCAACACTGCTGAAGGATGCTACAGTATGATATAGAATTGTAATATCCTTGGAAAAGTCTGGAAAAAAAACCCCAAAACAATTGATAATGTGAACTGCTAAAGCTGCTTTTAAGTTCAAAAGACATAGTTAATATTATGATCTCAAATGTTATAATTGTACTTTTCTTTTAAAAATATTGGGCTATACAAACTGTAGTTTTTGTATCTCTGTAGAGAGTTACAGTACTGCCAAGGTTGTTTCAAGCTTGATACCCCAGCTGGGCAAACTCAAATGACTCCGCAGAATTGATAAAGTTTTGTTGGTATTACTGTAAATGACTGTAATTAATGCAAGATTCTCTTAGACAGTAATTAGCTAAGATCTGCAGTATGGTTTTAAATACTGTATCCTGGAGGGCTGAGACAATTATCTTTATGGTGTTAATTAGCTATAAATCCATGAATGAAATTAATATAAATTTGGTGGTCTTAACTATTAACAAAAATTACAGAACTTTGTACTGGACTATTTTACATCCCTTACTGTTTAATATGAACTCCAGGATTTCGGAAGATAACCAATCAGGAGAGGTTATTAAAAGGAAAATGGCTGAATGCGATACTTAGCCTTGTGTTACATAGTCTAGTACACCCCTAGTTTATAGTAAGCTCACTAAATTATGTAAATTTAACACAAAATAAATTTAAAACAAGAATGCATTTTTGTTGAGCTGTTGTTTTTATAAATAATTGAAGTAAATTCCTTGTAATATATTGGTCATTGTTATTTTGGTACGTTATTTCGGACAAACCGATATTTGCTAATTTAGGACAACCAAAGGGTAAGGGCCAAGTTGTATAAGGGAACCAAAAGACCAATTAAAAAAAAAAAAACCTTCAAAATTTGTCCTGGAACTGTTGTCTTGAGACATACTGTACTTTAAAGCAAACGAAAAAGACCTTGACAATCAAAAATATTTATCACAAGAAGATGGCCTGAACTCAGCTCCATATGTTGTAAACTTGTACAGTAAATATTGTATACAGTGCAGTACTGTAGGTTAAAGCTTTGCAGGAAGAATCTACTACTACTACTACTGTACGTAGTCGTACTAATACTACTAAGTACTACTACTATGTACTACTACTATTGCTGTATGTACTGTACAGCAAGTCATGGCCATGGATATCAATCTGAGCTCAACTTTATTTGTTGACAAATATATTCAAGATAGACATGTTTGCTTTTTCATAGACAGGTCAGGTCTTAAATTTGTATATTTTTCTTTTTGCACAAATTTTAGTTGTAACTGTAGTACTGCAACTTCAACAACATATAGATACAGTACTTTATAAAGTGTATACTGTAGGCTGGGTATATGCACTATTCATAGTACTTATAAAGTCAAGATATTGCAGACTGTACTGTACTTATAGACTTGCAAGCTATTTATGAGGCTAAAGTAACATCAGGGGTTTGCACAGTCAGGCCGCTGTGTGCGGCAGTTTTGAATGCGGAACAGGACAAATAGTAAATTTTAAACATTTCCGCCCCACACTATTTTTGACGATTAATTTAACATCTTTTACTGAACATTACCAAAATACGGGTGAATGCTTGGCACAGAATTTAGCTCCAGAATAGGGAAAAAAGAGTTTGCACAACAAATGCCTTCTAAAGCATACTTCAGTTGCAAATGATTTTCCAAAGGGGAGGGATATACCCCCACCCACCCCTTAGACCCCTCCCCTGGACGTGGATCACACTACCGCACAAATCCACCCCACACTCAAATATAATTGAGCACATCCCTGTGACTTGTGTGATTACAGTATGTATTGTAATTTAGTATTGAACATATGCACAGTAGTTAATATGATTACAGGTGGTCAGTATTAAGAGGTCCTTTCAAAAGGTGCTCCGGCATTGAAGTCGATACGGCTTAAACGTGGCCAGGACGTTCTTTCGACACCTCCCGACGGTATCCTGATGCGAATGTACCCTTTGGCAATCATTACAATAAATGTCTTCACCAAAGAATACAACATGACTTGTACAGTGAAGACTGTGTACATAGTCAATTCAAAGAGATTTTATCCATCTTTTCTCCCTAGATAGATATTACTAAATGTGAAAGTTCCAGTCTGACAGTTTCACACAATTGTCAGGTAATCCGGACTTTGCTGGCTTAAAGGTTTTTATACTATTCAGATCGGGATTATAAATTAGTAGCTCTTTTCATGTCAGCAAGAAAAGAGGATCGGAAAAATGTGGAATAATCGGACCATACAGAGAGAGAGAACTTTTATTGCATCGTGGATGCAACCTTTGTTCTGATGAAGGTTTTCTCGGTAGTCTAGTGTACTGCAGGTGCTCAAAGTATTTAGTACATTGTGCTTGTGATGGTTTACATCTCGTCCAAGTGCATTTGACACGGGGTGACCTCCGTCAGCTCAAAGACTTTGACTTTATGTCATGTATCTCCATTGCAGACCAAATGATGTTTTGCAATGTATCAGTCGGAACCTCTCAATTTTATTTCACATGTCCCCTCCTAACCGCAGCACTATCTTCTTTGTACATATGTGTGTTAACCACTGAGCTACAGTACCGCTCACGTATAACTGGACATGTGTACGCGCACAGAATCGTATAAAAACGTATAAACAAGTACACTCGCGTATAAACTCGTTGACAAACAAATTGCCGCGTAGATGCCGCGTAGACACCCCGTATAATCCCTCTATGAGTTTATACGCAGGAAATGCTATTGTGCTCAATGAATAGGGATTAAAGTCGCCAAAAGAATTAGTGAGATGTTTGAAACAGCCGTTCCTTACATCGTAGTTTAAGTTGTGATATTCACCTAGCAGTAAAAGGGACGCAGGTAAAGTGTTTGCCGGCATAGAGCTTAACTGGTTTTCGTTAATTGGGTTTCTATTCAGTGTTTCTTTTCCCGACTTTTTTTTTCAGTTGTAGAGGTTTTGTTCCACGGAGGATAAATTTACTTTGAATAGTTGGCAACATTTTGAAGAAATAATAAAGTATTACTAAGCGTTTCTTGTGTCAATTTTCTATATAATTTACCGTTGGTTCCAACAGAATGAAAAAAAAAATTCCACCCAACAACTTTGAAGCAGGTCCGGTTAAAAACAAAACATGTTTCTCGTCCGCGCAAGGGGCCTCCTTTTTCCTGATTCCCGAGTCTCTATTTGGATTACAAGAAATCTAAACTATCCTTAAAAATTATTTTGTAAGGTTGCCACATCTTCCAAACTAGTATCAGCACATGAAAAGAAGAAAAATGGCCGCCCGTTTTTTTTCAGATCTCAGTACGAGAAACATGTATTTTATTTGGATAGAACATCTCGTTAATGTGGTTAAGTTAATATTTTTCTACCCTAGCTGTATGTCGTTTTTATAAAACCTTCATGAAAACCAACTTTTTGGAAAATGGATTTTGAAGCTCAGTCAACAATTTAAGAAATGCTTACCGTTAAATACTTGCGTCAAACAATACATTTCGTCTTTATTCCAATAATGATCCACAGAGGATAAAAATATAAGTAGAGCTTACTAAAAGAGAAATAGAAACTGCATGTACATCACTGTACATCGTCATTTTAAGTATCCAAATACTATACAAAGAGATTGAGTTCACCGAAACACCCCTTTTCCTTACCACCTGAAGAAAACCGTCTTTTATAAATTGTACTACCTTACAGTACTTTACATTCGATACAAAAGTTACTTCTTCGACTTCTTCCCAAAATATGTGTTGCGCAATATGTCGCAATCTTTTTCAGTTTTAACCGCGCAGTACATGTGTACCATTAATAATTTGCATATTACACCAAAATTTACACTCGGCATCCAGATGGCGGGAAAATGTA
>KN886507.1:53197-86671 GCA_000934455.1 Apostichopus parvimensis
TGGGCTTGGTGCGATACTGAGTTTACCGACTCTTTTCTTCATCACAGTTTATTCTAACCCATAGAAGCTCTGCTATGTAAAGCGGCTGCCAAAACCCTACGTTTACAGATTATACGAGATTGTACGTCTTTACGCGCGTATAATCCCTATTCAGGGGCACTAGAGCGAAGCCCTAAGCCGCGTAGACACGACGAAGACGCCGCGTAGAAAGTCGCATACAGAAACGTATAACAAAGTATAATCTCGTATAATCGCGTAGATAAACGTAGAGTTTACGTCTACGTGTAGTTATACGTGAGCGGTACTGTAACACTCCTTGTGTTAATAATCATTCCATACATACAGTATCTATTTGTTGGTATTAGACCATGCATCGTACCTTATTCACTAGTCTTTGCACGGGGTATCCGGGTCCCCGCCTGATGCGATACTACCCGGTTCCTAATGTATTACCCGAATTCTACGCAAAGTGTTTTTGTGCAAACCGATGGTTCTAAAGGCAAGATTTTTTCCATTGCCTTAGTGTGGTGTTAGGCTACCATGTGGAAGAATTTGAAATAGTTCTCACAATTATTATTTACTCATTCAATTATTTCTTAGAAGGAAAGACTGACAAGTTTACGAGATGTTAGTAATGGATTATAGACGGGATAACTAAAAAATAATAATCGCAAATAGATTTACTAAACGTTTATTCCAAATGCGATCAAATTGCGTGAAGCGCGCAATCTCGCGGCAAATGTGAACCCTGGGCCTGCATGATAGACAGAAGTAGTAAAAACTGTTTAAGAGCTAAATTTAATATTTATATGGTCTGATCCAATAGACGTGGAGAGCAAACATGAGCAGCTTCGGCAATGGGATGTTAGTAGTGGTGTTAATTAGATGAAGTTATTAACAAGTTAATGAAAGAAACAAAAGCAAATAGAAATTATTGAGGAAGGTTTTATACCTTATCTTACACCTACCTATTTGAACATGAAAACATTGTCAGTGGAGAATATCATTCATTTATTATACCATCAAATATGTAGTTTCTTGACAATTTTTTTCCGGGTACCCGGATATCGACGGGTAACGGCTCTCAGGTACCCCGTTCCTGATTTTTGTGTAAACACTATTATTCACATTCTTTATTTACGGTGGCTTAGCATACTCTCAGACGTCGACCAGAGAACCACTCGAGTTCCCCTCCTCCAGATATGTGCGAGAAAAATATGACAACCTCCGTTTCTACTTTTTAAGTTTGCTTGTGACTTTTGGATGGTCGTTTCCCATTTTACAAACTGTGAAGTTCTATTTTTAAATTAACCAGAAACGCACAATGCCAGCGTATATATCCGTCGGAACCATTTCAGTTTTATATTTTCCCTTTGATTTCCAGTCCCATTATATACTAATTAATTGACATTTGATTCCCTAAATTTCAATGAAAAACTCAATTACATATCTCAAGTAGTGTGGTCTGATGACCTAGATGCATCAATCTCCAAATGATGATGATGAATAATTTCTTTATATTTCGATTGTTCCCAAATAGGTCGCTGACATTTTTAAATTCTTAAACGAAAACCCTCGCAGGCTTCTGCAATTTAGCTGCAACAAATTGATACAAGTCGACATCCCTGCAGCGGCGAGTCGCGATAGTCCGATTAATATCGGAGCACCAGATGTGCATGGTCTGACGAGAGCCGGACTGAAGTGGCAAGGAGCTCACGTAAGTAAATTAACCAGCCTCTCATGATGTGTGATCTTCGTTACAGATAAAGACAAATTGATCATCATTGTCCGACGTAGCTCTACTCTGGATCATTAGAAAGAAAACTCTTTCTTTTCTGTCGCAATTCATGGATTGCTCTTTATAAGGTAGTAATGTGTGAATTTGTGTGTGTGTCTGACATGTCTCTCTGTCTGTCTGTCTGTGTGTCTGTGTTTCATTTTATAACTCATCGGCATGCTGGCAAGTTTGTGGATATTCCCGGAAAAGGAATAGGAATCCCAGTACGTACAGCGAGGACATAGTATGTGGCTACTGTACATAGTTTGGTGCTGAGCAATCGAGAAACATTATTTCCCATTATCTTTGTGAGGGACAGAAGATTCTTATGTGACGCGATTAAATAAACACTATCCTTTTGCGCACTTTCTGTGGACATCAATTGAGCTGTTGAATTGTACTTACTTACATCAATGTTAGTTATAGCGTGTTCTACAGGTATTTAAAATAACGCAGGTTAGTTAAATATATCAAATGAAATATTTTTTATTTTTATTTTTTACTTATTTTTCTTTCTTTAACCTCCATTAATTGCAACGATACTGTAAATTTTTGATAATTTTATAGGCACCGAGACGTACCATCTCAGACAAGAATTTTGTCAAATTGTACATCACAATAGACTTGTAGTCCATACAGAGAAAGCTTTCTGTAGCTCTGTTAACATTACTTTATTCTCGTCCTGTCTAGATTCTCTAACATGGTTGCGCAAATTTGTCAATGCACTTTTGTAAACTTCAACTTCAAAATCATAAGCATAGGCATAGCCTAATTTGATTTGGGGGGGCTGTAACGACTTGCCAGAAAAATATAACAAAAATTTTTCGCGCGCTCCGCACGCATTCAGCATGTTAATGTGCATATCATAAAGGCATTCATCGGTTATTACATCACATGCCAATAACATACAATCATTTTCTGTGTTATTACCCTTCCATATTGGTTATAATTATATGGGGAAGTCGTTACAACTATAATGATAGTAATAATATAAGTTTAACCATTGAAAAACACATTGCAAACTATTCTTCTTTCAGTAGTTGCCCGAAAAATTCTCAGCATATTGCCAGAATTTTCACCAATAAATTTAAAAAACACATTGCAAATTATTCCCCTCTCAGTAGGTGCACGAACAGATCTCAGCATATTGCCCGAATTTTCACGAAAAATTGTGGTTCTGGGGGCTGCAGACCCCCCAGCCCCCCCGCCTCCTACGCCTATGTTCATAACTGATATATTTTATCTGAAGACTGGGTTTGTCAAAACTTCTTGACCATGGAGTAGGACTATACCAGTGTCCACTTTGAGGTTCAGTTTATCTTCTGTTTTAACAAAAAGAAAAAGAACAAGACAGAAAAAAGGTAACATGTGACATATCTTGACAAAGGCATGGAAGGATGAGACTAAATACATTACTGTATGCTCAGAGCTGCAGATCCCTTTGAAAAATAGAGCTTCTGTTTATCCCTAATTGGATTCAAATCTTTAAAACATGTTTTTTTTTTATGTTTGTATAATTTTCACCTTTCTTCTTTCTATCTTTCTTTCTAATGTTTCATCAATTTGTATATGTACAGTACACACATCATAATTTTTTTTATTGAAAGCTTGTAAGTTAGGGATATATTGTATCGATAATCGACATTAAGTCAACAAAGGCAAGTCTTAACAGAGTGATGATTCATTTGAGTAATTACACACACACACACACTGTAGGTGTGTTTTACATTCAGACCGAGGACCCCATTGTTTTTTCCATTGTTTAAATCCACGTACCCTAACCTTAACAATACCCCATAACAATAGAATTCTTTCGGACGTGGTGATTCTTTAGAAATCACATCCGACGACCTGGAATTCTTTTGTTCAAGTCCTCGGTCAGAATACAAAACAAGTACACACGCACACACATACAACTGAGTGACACATGTACCTACGGTATGTGTGCCTACGGTACCGTACAGGTATCATGAATGCCTCAATGGTTCGGTACAGTATTTAGTGTCCAGCAGTATCGAAAAGTTCCCAAATTCAACCGAGAGCATTGACATTTTAAGTATACAAAGTATGAAATCAGTGAGATGTTGGTTTAAGTGCAGTAGTTCCTATGTCAGCAATGCCTACTGGAAGTGCTCCCAATGTATACAGACTGTGTGTGCCACAAAGTATTTAAAATGTGTAGAAATTTGGTATGAGTTGATGTCCCAAGAAATAAATTCTTGTCATTCATTTGACATTAATATCACTTGCAGTTGAGGAGGCATTTAAGGAGGCATTTTGAGGAGAATAACCTTTTAGTACAATTAATGAATCGAAAATGATATTGATGAAAGATGACTCATCAAATATATATATACAGTCAATGTAGTTTTGGGGCAGTGTGATGTCAGTACCCATGATATCTAACTAAATATGTTACAATGTGTACTAGTTACTTCCCTTCACCATTCAGCGGACAATTAAAGGAAATAGGAAACCAATTAGTAGTTTTGATGTAATTGAGTCAGTGTGATTACTTTCATATTGCCTACAGGCCTAATTAAGAAAACCCAAATTGTAATCGCCAGTTTTAATTTGAATGCGTTTCACATTGACTTTCGAAACTGCACTTGGACACCGTAACGTGCGTGATGATATCATCTAAGACTTGAAGAGGATTGTAGAGGTTGCAAGAGAGAGTATGGTCTATGACTCATCAGTATCATTTAAAATTATGCTGAATCCTGAATGTTGATTTGAGGTATGTATGTATTTTAGATCCTCCTGCAAGCAGGAACTTGCGAAGAAGCCATCATTGGCTTATCAAAGCCGCAAGCTGACCGAAGTCAGTCTCTTAGATTTATAGTTTAACGTCCATGATTATGAATTGTCAATTGTCAACAACTCTATAACTGGACGACATACAAATGTTAATCTTGGAGTGACTCGAACTCCGAAATACGATAATCTCACTCAAGAGTGAAGCACTCCTTCTCTTTGCAAACAGTATGTGAGTTGTGAAAATTGGTATAAATTGTGATATTTTGTGACTGAAGTCCCATAGAGTATCAGTGAGGCATCCTCTTGAGAAGAGGCACGGAGCTGAACTCTTCATAAATTCATCTTTATATTTTGCAAAAGGTTCCAAATCTGCAGGCATAAGAGTTAAGATATTTCAGTTTCTCAATAACAAGTGTTTTTTTTTGTGTGTGTGTATGTGTGTGTGTGTGTGTGTGTGAGTTTGTTGGGGGACACCTTGTGGCCCACATGAGGGGGTTACTCTTTTGTGTTTGATTTTGTTGGGGGACACTTTGTACCCATAGGAGGGAGTCACCCTGTGCCCATGTCTGTAATCTTACAACGGGAGCAGTACTGTATGTATAGTACTGTACATACAACTTATACAGCCAAAGCCAGCTCTGCAGTTCATACCATCTACAGTATAGGTTGTGTGGCCTTGACATTTGACAAGAAAAGTTTGATCAGCAATCAGATAAAGTGGTTGTCTACTGTATGAACACTTAACCCTTTTGATATTTATAGCCCTAGATACATTTTAATTGCTAACTGAATTGTGTCTGTCTTCAAAACACAACAACATTTGAACCTTTTAAAGGTAAATGTTTGAATTACTGTAGCTAGGATGCTGAGATGACTGTGCAAGCATCCTGCAGCTAGGCTGGTTAGGACATACTGTAATCTATCAAGTTATCGAGTTATAATTCAATGAATTAGATTGGTTACTGCATTTGCCACCTTCATATATAAATCCTCTCACCTCTGTAGCACCGATAACCTGTGAACAGCACAATAGGTTTGATAATTACATGTACAGTATGCTAGTACTGTATCCAACACTTAAAGGGTGTGAAGACTCGCGCAAAAAGAAACATCTAATGCCGGTTATCTGACCTAGTTTCGAATGAGGTGTTACAGAACTGTTAGACACTACCATTGATCCCAGAAAATACGCACACAGCTTGCTACCTTTCGGTAATTAGACACTTGTGTACAGTCAGTACATACAGCTACGGTCAATACCCACAACACAGTGTGCAAACGATACAGCGATGGACATCTCAGGTCCAGCTAAAGATAACAAGGTATCACATTGCATTACTGTCTGCATTTTGTAGCGACAAGCAGAAAACTTCACTTGCAAGCAACGGAAAATTAACTTTTTCAGAGCGCGACACACGGTTTGGGGCGAGTCTTCAATGCCTTTAAAGAAAATTCTTAAAGGTACGACTGAAATGGAATGGACTCAAATAGAGAGCAGAGCTACCATTTATAACTCACTTTATTATGTGTTTTATGTGACCACAATGTATGTCAGTTATACTGACGGAATTTGATCAACATCTGATCCACAATTATATCCTGCCTTACTGTTAATTACAACCCTGCGAGATTTTAGTACAGTATATATATTGAGAAACATCAGAAAGTCGCCAAACGTATTCCCGAAATCTGTGTTTTATCAAGTTAAAAATCATCATATATTGTCACGTTTACATGCTACAGTGATCTTTCTCCAAGTTACATTAATTACAATTATGTTAAGCTACCTATAAAGTACACAACATGTTTCTATCCACATCAAGTGCTTTCAAATTCAGGTCAATAAATTTGAACCGTTTTCCAAAGTAATCTCTAGAGGCCATTTTAGTCGCATTTTCTCCTAAATTTGAAGGCTCGGGTCCGTCACGTGTCATCATATGCGGCTTTCTTTCTTTCGAAAATATGTCGTTCAATCGTACGATGTTTTGTCATCCAGTCACGACCCACTTAGAAGCAAGGTCAGTCTAGTTCCGGGTTGCTGAATCCAGTTTCTTTAACAATCAACGGAATCTCTCCGTATCGAGCTATACAATGTACGTAACTTAGGGGAAGACGAGCCATTTCTGGAACATGTTCTACAAGTCAATAACGAGGCGCACACGTGGCAATCTCAAACTCGATCTGTAAGGTACACAAAAGCGCGACAAGTTTATAGGTGCAGTCCAATGAGGAGGGTTTATTCAGAGTCTGGGCAAAGCTTATCTAGACTGCTTACAGACAGTAGTATTATTACTACAAGTACTGTTTAATAGTAGACAGAAAGTTTCCAATGGTTTTTGGACACAATTTTGAAAATTTAAATTTAAGATGAACTTGAGAAGATAAAAAAAAGACTTGGAAGGAGAAATAGAAACAAACCCAGTTGTCTTCTGGAGTTGACAAAAATCATCAATTGTGAAGAGCAAATCCCCACCCCCCACCCCCTCCCCGAACAGCTCTTAGAAGACAAAATCTGGCACTTCTTTTGGGAGACATAGTTGAGTTTAGTTTAGTAGAAAAAAAAGGATCAGGAGGGACACTCAAGTCCCCATCAAGGACCCTACAGTATAGGAGAGAAAAAATACTGAAGACACAAACACTCAGACCCGATTACAATGCGTAAAGTGCTTGTCCAAAGCATTCTTAAACCCATTCACACTACTTGCAAGTACAACTTTCTCAGGTAAACTGTTCCACTCATTCACCAATCCTATTAGAGAAAAAGTTATGCCGAAATGCAGAATATTAATCCTACTTTGTGACTTTGGACACATGATCTGTGTTTAAAAGCCATGTAGTTGAGAAGGTGTCATTGACTAAGTTTATCTGTGGTATGTCGTATTACTACTATGGTCTGTGAAAACTTTTCACTTTTAGGGCTATGTTTCCTATCATATTTTCCCATGTGAAATTTGTACTTTTTGGACGTCTCGTGAAATTTCGGAGGACTTTGTTAACATTCCGCCCTAGGAAGTCCTCCGTCATTCAACGAAATTACCGTAAAACCAGAATTGTGAAGAATTAAAACTGTAGGTTTATAGACTCGGTTTTATCATGTAGTGGAGACTGTAGGGCATAATGCACTGGGTCTACTGTGTAATTGCTAAAATTGTGTTTGGGCGGCAGTGTCCTTGTAAAACTTAAATTTTAAAGCCATAGAAGGCCAGCTCTAAAGTTTTGAGATCTGCGTACGGGCGACAATCTCCTTGTTAAAATTAAATTTTAAAGCCATGAAAGATCAGCTTGAAAGACTTTTGACAAACAAATAATTGGGAGTTGGGACCCACAAACGAGCTGGAGTAGTTTACTGAAAGTATGAGTCCAGTTATTCGCGATAGTCTAGTCGAATGTTTTATAACAGACTTATTGACACTTGCAATGCCATCATTAAAGTACAGTAGGTCGTGGTAGAAAGAGCTTAAATATTTCAGGTTCACCATTTTCAAAACTTTGAAGAGATTTTTGCAAATGTCAGAAAAGAAAACTTTTGGAAAAAAAGCAATAAAGGAAGACATACAGTCTTGTAAATTAATGTTCGGCACATGTAATGTTTCTCGATGATGTCACATTTAAGACTTCCCGATGTAAGTATTACAGCCTTATGGGTGAAAGGAACGTTTAATCTGTGATACAATATATGTCCCAAGTGGAAGAAAATGTTCCTCAGCTGTTTCAGGACAAATTAAAGTGTAGGCAGCTAATAGACTTTTTGTTTAAAAACTGTCTTAAACAGTTCTAGCAACCTTTTAAAATATAATTTGAGGCAATTCTGGTGACCTTTGATCAGTTTACATCTGACAGAGTGATATGATTGCAGATATATAGCCAGGACTATTTGTGAAATCTATCTCCTGTTGGTTAGTCATGGAGCTTCAAGGTCTCTCTGTCGCAACTGTGTGAAAGGTCGACGTGTAAGTCTGTACAAAGTGAGTGATGGAATGTTAACAAATTACATTACAATGCCGTAATTTACAGCATCTATTGTCCTACCCGAGAGAATGGCTTCAGCATGTCAACATGTTTCTGAGAACTGTTGTTTACATAGACTGCAGCATGTTGTTCATTTCGTTAGATAAGTAGAGGAATATTCTGATGACAGGCGAGAAGATTATGTTCTAAAGGACTGACGAAAAAGAAACGAAAAAGTAAAAGAAAAAGAGAAACAGTGGTGATATGCTGGCAGGGCCTCTGTGAAACCCTGCTCAGTGAAGAATATACTGTACACAGTATTCAATATGAAAACCCATTGGAATTAGCAAGTACAGATATGCACTTGTCTCTTGTGTGTTCAAAACACTACAGGGAACAAAATAATATGTCACTAGACACAGCCTGGGCTACGGGATGCTCGCAGTCAAACCCCCCCCCCCCAGTCCTGCTCATCTCCAACATTAATGTCGGACTACGTTTGATACATTTATGGAACAGGTTCAATTAAATGAGCTTGCACTCCTTGGTGAGTTTCGGCGTGCACCCCGGAGTGGGGTTCGACGTGCAACCCTGGGTGGAATTAGACAAGCACCCCTGAGTGGGATTAGACATGCACCCCTGAGTGGGATTAGACATGCACCCCTGAGTGGGATTAGACATGCACCCCTGAGTGGGATTAGACAAGCACCCCTGAGTGGGATTAGACAAGCACCCCCGAGTGGGATAAGACATGCACCCCTGAGTGGGATTAGACAAGCACCCCTGAGTGGGATTAGACATGCACCCCTGAGTGGGATCAGACATGCACCCCTGAGTGGGATCAGACATGCACCCCCTGAGTGGGATCAGACATGCACCCCTGAGTGGGATTAGACATGCACCCCTGAGTGGGATTAGACATGCACCCCTGAGTGGGATTAGACATGCACCCCTGGGTGGGATTAGACATGCACCCCTGGGTGGGATTAGACATGCACCCCTGGGTGGGATTAGACATGCACCCCTGAATGGGATTAGACATGCACCCCTGAGTGGGATTCAACTTGCCTATTGTAGGTACAGCGGTATAGTACCTTATAATATTATATGCCTTTTTTAACATACTCTAATGAATACTCTGACAATTTTAAACTATTTTTAATGACGAAAAAGAAACCGTAAAGGCTAGAAGCTAGAATACAGTAGGATCGAGACCTCATGATATAAGGACAATTTAAATTCCGAATTTGTTTATAATGTAACCCTATATGTCAGTTTCCTGTGTCATCATCATACAGTAGTAGAAAGAACATTTATTAGCAAGGTTTTGTCTGCTTCATCCCGTAACGACGCAAACCACTTCAAGCAATTTCACACATGTCTGCTGACACACACACACTTACTGTACTTAGGGGAATTGGTACCTAGGAAAAAGTGACATACTGTAGGGTATCATGTGTGAGTGACTAAGTTTAATGTCAGTTAAATTGTAATTTAGCTATGTCTAGATATAGCCACAACAACACCTGTTTGTTCGTTTTATTTGTTTACATCTTGTCTGTGATAAATATATGTGTACGTGACATTAATGTTAAAACAACATACCATGTTTCGACATGTATATATTGATGTCATCTGTACTATGCTCTTGTGATGTTTGTTCGAACATTAAAACGACCAACTTATCATATAATGGCATGTACAGTACACAGTATTTGTAGTAAATTGAACTTAAACTCTTAAGTTTGAACATTGCTGCATACATGCAATCTGTCGCAGGAGTTATGATATCCTATATGCTAAATTTAGTTTATCTTCTGCTTTATAGGGTTGTCAACTTACAAGAAGCTCCAATCAAGTTTCTTGTCTTCATTCCCCAATCTCTAGTTATCAATCTCTACAACAAATACACTGCTTACTTTTCAATCAAAAGAGATTGAAAATAAAGTTTGATGACTTGAACCGAATCGAACCGAATACATATGTAATCCAGATCACCATGATCATCAAGTAATGTTACCCTTATCTACAGTATGTTCTGTAGTTAAGTACAGTATGTTGAGGTTGTGGTAACTCGGTGTCATTCATTGAACCCTAGCCATCTCCTATTGCCACATAACTGACCATGTTATATATTTGTATGTACCACTCAATGTCTCATTCAAACCTTCCTTGGCACATACAAACTGTACTTGAGCAACACCTCTGTTATAACATTATAAGACAACACAATGTGCTCACAATCATTTATACCAGTGTTAATTATACTTTAAATAGTGATTCCTTTATTTGTTTAAGTTACTCCATTCCTCTTAAAACTCTCCTATGTATAGATCTACAAAAGTCTGGATACATTGCACTGCCCCCCCCCCCCCAACACCCCAATGATATTTATATTGCCATTTATATTGGCATTAATTATATACTTTCAGTTGGTGTTTTCTGTAATGTAAAGTATGTACATGTACTGAATGATGTCCGTCACTCCTTGCTTCCCTGTCTCCTCGCCACAACTGCACTACCGTAGCTCTATGACTGCACGTGTCTATTAGAGCACTTGGTATCAATCCTCTCAGCACTGTCCTCTCTCATGCAATAACTGCCTCTTTCCCTGTCTCTGTACCCCTTTCCCCTTATTCTATCATCCAATGTGTCTCAACTTGTATTCAGCTATGTACATAACTCTAATATTGCGGACAATTAACTGTACTCCAGAAATTATACAATATTAAGTATCAACTCTAGGAAGCACAATGACATGACATAGTTGAGAGTTTGGCCGCATGAAATGTGACATGTACTTATATATCTACTATTTACTGCAACTGGCAATTTAATTCAATTAAAATTGTATTCTACTGTTTCTCTTTCTTTTCCCTGTCAACGGTTAAATTGTAATGATTCGCCTATATATATTCAATAAGTACTGGACTTAGTTAAAAGTGTTAAATTTCAAATGTCAACAGATCTGCATCTTGCTGTGTGTTTTTTTTCCTTTCGAGTAGTTTAAATAATTAACTTTAATTTCCCTTTTGATTCCTTGCCGGAGGCAATTAAAGGAATCTTTATGCGATGGTGATGGTGTGTGTGTATGGTTATGTGCAAGCGTACAGTATGTGTGTGTATGTATGTGACACTTGCTTGTAAAGACAGTAACTCAAAACGTTAATGGTGGATTATCTTCATACTTGATGTGTGGATCCGTCATTTTTGAGTTCAAGAAGCCTGTTATCTTCTGTGAAGTTCAATGGTCACTTCGGATCAACAGAGGTCAAAGTCTGAAAACTTTGTGAACACGACAACTCCAAAACTACATCATTGTTGAACTTCATACATGGTATGCAGATTCAGCTTGTTGAATACAAGAACCCTATGGAAATGGGAGGTCAAAGGTCATTTGCGGTCAACATTTAAATGAAATTCTCAAAATCTTGTAAACATGATAACATAAGAAGTACATCTTTCTTGAACTTAATACTTAGTATACCTTTAACATTCCAGATAAAAAAGGTGACATTTCATTTACAATTTACAATCATGTGTGTATTTTTGTTGATATTTTTCTTATGTGTATTTTCTATCTGTGCTGTACATCATGGGGGTTCGCAAAAACTAGCTTTTGGTAGCTTTCCAGTGAATCCCCTCAACCATTTCATGCAATACTTTAATTGTCACTCTTTGATACCATTACCACTGTATGTAGTCTTGTTTATTCCGTAAAATCTGTTACAAATGGTCGAAAAAAAGTTGTATTGAATTAAAACACTGCCTTTTGCAAAATTTGGTCTTATTTTCGAATCTGAGGAAAGGTTCGTAACACCCTAACTTCAAATGTGCTGCCCATTACAAAGTGAGCACTATCGATCATTCCAAGCGGTTCTTTAATTTACTTCGCTCCTCGCTTACCTGTCTCCCCACAACCTAAGCACCCCCATTCTACCGTGCCTAGAATGTCCTGGTAACCTTTTAACACTGTGCACCCTCTATGGCCGGCTCCTCCGGTCACCGCCCTTCCTTCTCATTCTACCAACCAGAGTGTCTTGATTGCTATTTTCGAGCGGATTTTTTCATCGAATTTCGTCCACTTTTGGTTCTTTATTTTATATCAAGCGGTTTATTATTATATCAAGCGGTCTAGCGAAGGAGTGGTCGCTTGATATAATTATATCAATTACATATAAACAAGCGGATTATTATATCAATAATTATTATATCAAGTGGTTCTTTTATTTGACCTCTTTTGTTTTAGGTTGATGACTGCTGAGTCAGAATGCGACATGACCACTACCATGCAGGGCAGTATGGACGTGACCCAGCAAGAGGGATTGTCGCCCCCATTTTATAGCCCGGTCTCAACCCCCGTCGTGGTTTTCCAGGACTCCACCCAAGTGTTCTTCAACTTTGACGCCACAATGCCTCAGGAGGTTGGGACTGTTCCTGGTAAGAATAGAATCTCATAAGTTTGAAGTAGCGGTTTTCCCTTTATATATGAGAGCGTGGTGGCCAATTGGCTAAAGCGTCGGACTCGTGATCCAAGGATTGCTGGTTCGATTCCTGCCTAGTTCATTACGTTGTGTCCTTGGGCAAGATGCTTTATCTCACTTGCCTCTCTCCACCCAGGGGTTAAGTGGGTACCTGTGAGGTAACTTGTCATTGGGCGCAGTATCTAACTGCAGCTGACTGGAGGGATTGTCTCTGGGACAGGTTATCATTGACCAGGGGTAATATAACGTCTGTAAAGCGTTTTGAGACCTATCGCTGGTATAAAGCGCTATATAAAAAGCAAATATTATTTTTATATTATATAGGTATGTAACTGCTATTGCGTTTGTCCTAGTGAGGATGTTTATTTCAAAGGAAGTGACTAGGAAAGTTCCAGGTAGGACTATCATATGCTGTAGCTTTAACTAGGTTTTTTCTGCAGGCTGCAAGTACAGTCCCTGAAACTGCCTGCTATGGAAGGATGCTAGGAGTCAGGGGGGGGGGTTCAGGGGAGGGGGAGGAGGTGGGCTGGGCTACAGCATTTTGCAGTCAGTACATAATCGTTTATGCTGTGTACAGTTTTACAAAATAGGCACTACATGTCTGATGGGTAATTCCTAATTTTTGATATTTTTGTATTCATCTTAGCTGAACAGGATTTTGCAGCGACAGCTTTTCAGCTTTTGTGACATTGGTACTTACAACGAATTTCATGTATACTTCAACAGGGATGTGCTCTGGAATATTTGAGTGCCGGGCAGATTGTGCGGTAGTGTGATCCACACCCTGGGAGAGGGATCTCATGGGTGGGGTACCCCCTCCCCATTGGACAAATTTTGAACATGAAGTATGCTTAGGTGGTGCTATTTTTCCTATACTGTGCCATATATTCTCCCAAATTTTGGTTATGGTAAAATTTGTTAAATTATCATCAAAAGAGTGCCGGGCGGAAATGTTTAAAATACTGTTTGTGCCGGGCGGCATTCAGAACTGCTGGGCACAGCAGCCCGGTGCCGCCCAGTGTGAGCACATCCCTGCCTCAAGTTGGGCTGTACATAACGTTTGCAACAACAGCTGGCAGGAACAGGTTGAACTTGGGTACTTTCAATCACTAATATCTGGCACATTTGTGTCATATGTTTACATATCTAGATGGGTTTCTGTGTTTTTTGAATTAGTTAGAACAGTACAGTACATTACATTACATTACATTACAGTACATTACATTATTAAAGTAAAGTACAGTACTTTATAAAGTACTGTAATGTACTGTAATGTACTGTACCTGTATGTTACACTACTGTACACACAATACAATACACAGATTACAGTATTTCTTACAGTACAGTGCAGGCATAACAGCTTCAGTGCAGCAGGTTTTAAGTACATGGTTCATTGCAGTATGGTACCCACTGTACACTGTTGAGTGAAGTTCAGTACTATAGTACAATACTTACAGTAACACTACAGCTGACAAAAGTCCCCAATTAGAGCTCTCTATAGACTCCGTAAATTGACATGTCAAAATTTTTGCTGCCTTCCCCACCCCCCTCCCCCTGTGTATATAAGTATGTCAAAAACAAGACTTTCTTGAAAATATGTCCACTGGGGTATTGGCTGATTTGGGTTTTGAACATATATTTGAGTTTTGTTTGGTTGACAAAGGAAGTCGCTTTATATCTGTTTGTTTGATATAGTAATACAGATCTCTGAAAGCCTTCTTGCAAGATTATCCTTGCAAGATTATCGTGCTTTTATAGGATTAGGTTAATCCCGGCTGCATGTATACCTTTAGTCTAGATATATACTTAATGTAAACAGACTATAAAGACAAGAGGCAAGTTGTAAACGTGACTGTACAAAAGCTCATTTTAAGACTGAGGGTTCTTGCTCGGATGTTTCAACATGATAATTTGTCAATTTGACGTATCGTCAGAAAACTACAATTAGCATGCAAATTAGCATACTTGTTCTACAAATAGCTGTTTGAAAGGTTTGCAACCAAAATATTTTAGCCTTTTTTGTACCAATGCCTGTCATAAAGAATTAAGATTTCATGAGTTTTCTTGAAGAATGTGTCATTAGAATCGGCAGTCTGTTCATTTTTCAGAAAATTGTCATCACCGCATACGTTGTATTGCCATGGCAACCATTTGTTATTTGTAACATTGCTTGTGAGAATTATGGCCATTTGATGATAATCTTGGTTGGTCGACTTTTCTTGAATACGTAAACGTCAAACTATTGGATGAATGTTTTCCGATCGAAGATTAATTCCACTTCCTAGAGTCGTTTTTTTTTTTTTGGCGTCTCTTACATATTGATTGGATTATCTGAAGGCAGAATCTAATGAATGAAGACCTTTTGCTGACTGGAGATTGGTGGGTGTGGAGGGAAGGAGGGAAGGGGGAGGGGGTGATTGAGGGTAGCAGGCAGCAGGACATACCATGGAAAATGTTACTTGCTATATTAAGTAAGTAAATGGCTGACCGTTTCATACTTTTTTTTGCAGGACTGGAACCAGAGGTGTCGGTGGAATCAACTGCTGATACATCGAGTCGGGAATCTAGTCTGGAGGACGCCATGAGAATACCCTGTAAAGTCTGCGGGGATAAATCGACAGGCTTCCATTACGGCGTCATGGCCTGCGAAGGTTGTAAGGTAATTGGATTTGGTAGAGACAGGCCTCCATTATGGCCTGCGATGGTTGTGAGGTGGTTGGTTTGGTAGCGACAGGATTCCATTACAGAGTCATGGCCTGCGATGGTTGTAAGGTGATTGGTTTGGTAGGGACAGGATTCCATTATGACGTCATTGCCTGCGAAGGTTGTAAGTTGATTGGTTGGGTAGCGACAGGCTTCCATTATGATGTCATGGCCTGCGTAGGTTGTGAAGTGATTGGCTTGGTAGCGACAGGCTTCCATTATGACGTCATGGCCTGCGAAGGTCGTAAGAGGATTGGGTTGGTAGCAACAGCTCAGTACAGAGAAAAAGATCTTTTTTATGCACACTTTAGCAGTTCAACCATGGAGATAAATATTTCATATATCACAAAACCACAGCAACGTGATATTTAAACTCCCCAGCGGGTATGCTGCAGGTTTTGTAAACCAGTGGCACCAAGAGTAGTAATTCCACCATAAAAATATCTATAGAAAAAAAGAAAAAAGAATGTAAAAGGGTGACTGTTCCAACTAGCACTATTTTCATCACAAGTTTACAAAATGACAGCTCCCCAGACACAATTTTTAAGCTAAAGGTATCTCCCAAAACAGCTCAAGAAGGTACACTTATTCTTCACTTGAATTTCTGTTTTATAAAGTAAAAGATGATGGTTTGGGTAATGTGTCTCCTGTAATATGCAATGAAAATTGAGGATTTTAAAAATTATTGCTATAAACAGCCTGCATAACAGGAGGGCTTTGAGTTGTCAAATACTATGTAAGGGTCAACTGTAATTATGTGAACATGTGTACAGTTTTCACTATAGACTTTCATTTCTATCGTGCATTGCTACACTGGTAGTCTGTATATATATACATGTATGTAAGCAACCACCTGCCAAGTTATGAAGGATTTCCAAATATTTTATGAAGCTATGAAAGATACTTGGATATCACATTTTGACAGTGATGCAAAATATTCACCCAAAGGTCAGTGGGCGTTTAAAATAGGAACTTTTAGTCCCCGGTCAAGTAAAATTTTGACAGTACCACGAAGGTACCTGGGGTAAGATAAGTCTTCACGGAAGTCTCCTTTTTTGCAGCGTGGGGAGTCGACCTTTCTGCTCCAATCGTTGATCTCATGAATGTTAAAACATGCACGAAAGTTGGGAGACGACTCCAAAAGCGTCTTCAAATATTCATACTAATAGGATATTCAAGTAACGTATGGAAGATAATATCTGTGGAACATGCACGGGCGATAGCATCTCATGATCCAATCACGCAGCAAGATACTTTGCGTCACAAGATACCGAGATCTCGTCAGTCTCGGTAAACAGTAACGTTTAAAAAAAAAGGAGTCGCGGGTTTTGTTTTCGTTGTCATTGAAAGTACCTCTAAAAGGTCTCCAACCGAGATAAGCTGCTCGACACTAGTTCTGTTGTCGGATTTGGATCTCAGTTTGAAACTAATTTCTTGGAAGGAGATGACATAAGCCTCTTTCGTAGATTAATATGATTCACAACTCACATCACAAAGTCATAGACAAGGAGGATCGTGTGTTGTAATGCTCACTGTATCATGTTTAGTGCGCTGTGCATGTTTTACGGGGGTTTGCATATTAAAGATGTTCTCCTGTTTTGTAACTCCTTTAAAATGTTGTACGACATCTTGTCGATATAGCAGCCGAAGTTGGTCCACAAGTTGGGTGACTTTGGTCCTTTCAAACTAACCCAACATATTGAAAAGACTGGAACTGTTTTCTAATATTTTCTAGTATTTACAAAAGCATGTAAATACATTTCTTACAATGTCTTTGCAGTTAAAAAAACAGTTTCTTCCTGATTCAAACTTTATGGTAAAAAAAAGAAAGAAAAAAAATCTCAAATATTTTTAAATCTTCGTTGGGAAATGTTTTTTTTTAGTATAAATTCTCCTCCTCCTTCTGCTATTCTCAGGGTTTCTTTCGACGAAGCATTCAGAAGAAGATCGAATACAAGTGTCACCTAGACGGGAATTGTACGATCGAACGGATCAACAGAAATCGTTGCCAGCACTGCAGGTTCAAGAAATGCCTCGTCGTGGGCATGTCAAAGGAATGTGAGTAATGACATGGGCATGCACGATCATATCTCTGGTGGTTTTAAAACTTCGATCCACCGGTCGTATCCATCCAAGATACTCGGGGAGGGAGAAATTAAACAAATTAGTGAAGATCAAATTTGAGGTAGTCCATTGCAATGAAGTAATCAACACTTCAATGCATTATTACATTCTGGTTTTAGTCTGAAGTTTGGCTAGTAGTTGACTGTTGCAGTAAAATGTAAAAGGTTTGATCTCCGTTTATCGTTAGTTGTTTTTTTACTGTGAATTGAGTGATGTACATTCACTGCAACACCTGCGTTGTGTTTTATCATGCCTGCAATTGACAAGTGTCTATCTTATCAATGGGAACACTATTATTATGGTCATAGTGATATAGGACTTCTTGTATCAAGGCATTTTCACATGACTTAATAATATAACGCCAACAATTAACGTACACAAATGTTTACTTGGCATAAAGTTTCTAACAGACAAAGGCCAAGTTACTGAAAGAGTAATTGCATTGTGCTTGCAGTCGAGTGGATGGAATAACATGGAGAATTTTACAAGGACTATGGCGCCTTCTGGAAAGTTTATGGCGATGCAAAATTCAAAAAAATACAAAAAAAGCAGTAGTATTGGCACCCAATATAATGAGAGGTACCCTAAAAATGAGGGGGACAAAATAGCAAAATTGATCATATTTAACTCGGACAGCTTCTTAAATGCGGGTTGAAGGATTTCACATGCCTCTGTTTTACCTAGTTAATGCACAGTTATGAAATGTCAGAAGTTAAAGTAAATGCCATTCGTGTTATACTTTCAACCCCCCAAGAAATTGTCTGACATTTTCCAAATTCTGCCATCGTGTAATGAAAATTTGTATAAACTGACAAAGATGCTCGAATCTCTCATTATTTTTTAACCAAACTAGCCGTGAGAATTGGCCGATATTCCAAGAAAATAAAACAGAACAATCTGGCGGAGATTCGCAGGCTGACGATGAGACCCGAGACGGCCGAGGAGAAAGAGGCCAGGGAGAGGCGGGACATAGAGTTGTACTCCATCAGCCAGACGGTGCTGCAGGCATACAACCTCGCCATTCAGTTTCCCAAGGAGAAGGTCGATGAGCTGATCGGTAAACGGGACGAGATGATGGTAAGATTTTGGTCTGCTAAACGAGTCGATTAAAAGGGTCAGGCGCATAGCGAAGTATTATCCAAGGGAGGGGCGAAAACTATCTAAGCGTAGCGCCACCATGGGTTGGCGCGAAGCGTACAAGAAAATTTGGGCCGAAAATGCCTCCCAGATCGCTGGAAATGGCACTTCCCAGGCCTTGTAAGTTGCATCTAAGCATTTTTAGTTTGAAATTACTAGCAAAATCATAAAAAAAAAAAAAAAATTCAAGGGGGGGGGCAGGTGCCCCCTTTGCCCCCTGTGCGCCCCACCATTGGCTACACGCCTGAAAAGGGATCACTGGGGAATAACTTATCTGGTATGACATCGCAAGATGCTATGTCAAAGTTTGGACAAATTGCAATACAAATGCAATCATATGTAATCTGAAGCCAGAAGGTGAGTCTTTTATGATTGGTCGACTAATATGCAAATAAGAAACTTAAGTAGTTTGATCGGTGGAAATGAATGTAAGTAGTTTGTTTGGTGGAAATGAATATGTGATTGCTAAGAGAAGATTTTTTCTCTTAGCAGTGGGTAGTCTTGTCCTGCACACTAGGATGTAAAGTTAAGAGCTTTGGTGCTTCTGTAAAAAAATATACTATAATCACACCAGGTGACCAATGAATGTTTGTAAAATCAACTGTTTGTTTGATGTCTCATTGTCATGCCCACCGAATATGATGGTGAACCCAGATTGAAATCAGAGTTGACCGTACAATAACACTGAATTATATTCTGTTCCTACAGACCTGACCAACTATTTCACAAATGAAATACCTAGTTTTGTATAAGAAATGACTTTTAGTCATTGGCTGTTTTGAAATTTACGTTCATATCAATAAGTTGGCAAATTCTAATATTTGGAATTTTTAAAAAAAAAATTTTGTCATTACAGCAATCTTATCAAGAGACAAATATCTTCCCATCTCCAAATATTCCCCTTGACGATTTGTCCGAAGAACAGAGGAACAACCCCAAAGTTGTGGCCTGGAAGCAATTTTTAGAGGCACAGATGCCAGGAGCTAAGAAAGTAGTTGAGTTTTCAAAGTGCCTACCAGGATTTGTAAGCTTTCGACAGGTGAGTTCCCTTCAAAAGTCAACGACTCAAATGGTGATAAATTTATTCATTTCAGGGATTGGTTTCTCGAAGTGCTTTCTCATGTTGGTAAATTTTTGGAAAGTTTAGTCAAAGCGGTCAGTCGAGTTGAGACTTTATCTAGAGTTTAAAATTTCGCACCCAAATCATGTTATTTTGGGCTTGCCGAAGTAGTCCTGTATTAGGTTTAACACTCTTTGATGTTCTGGGCATAACTTTTAACCAAAAGAAACCTCGACCAGAAGAACCACAGAGAAGTTTGTTCACCTTTAGCTTGGGATAATACAGAGAGAGAACTGATGCCCTTATATTATTATAATGGTTTTAAGACCCCCTTTAAGACCCCCCTCTTCTTTTATTCCGCAACGCTAATTTGTCACTGCATTGTTTTTATATGTCCTGCTTTGTTTATTTTTTCTTGACCTTTTGTAACTTTTTAGTATATTTGTATTTGTATAATACAGTTTTTATACGAGCATTCAGTTACCCTATGTGGGGTTTAATCTTATCTTATCTTATCTTATTCTCAACTGCCTCTCTCTGCAGAAGTGTGTATAAAATGGCGATGTGTGAGGTATAATTGTAAATTTAGTTAAGTGTGCCGGATTATGGCTGCAACCTATGGTATCTTCCCCACTGGGATGTGCAGATGTGGTGAAACTGTGAGTGCTGTTTGAATGGTGCATGCTTGGGGGGTGTCTGTGGGTGTGTGGGTGTGACATGTTATAAGGTTTCCGATGACCAGGGTTCTACTATTATCAATTCATGTGGGAATGCCTTGATACAAGAAGTCCTATATAACCATGACCATAATAATAATAACAAAGATGGATAATGGGCGTGTACCCACCCAGGAAAGGGTGCTCATGCCGCTAAAACCGATTAACTCCTACAAAAGTGTCTATGAAAGCTTGAGTTTTAAGCTTCTTTTTAAAGGAGGAGACCCTCTTAGCCGTCTTGATTTCAAGTGATTATGTATTCCGCAATCGCGGTGCAGCGACTGAAAAAGTTTGATCCCCTCCCTCACCCCTCCCCATCCCTCACCCAAGAATAACTATTATGTTCAGGCATGAGCTTTTTCCGCAAATTCGCGGAATATCCGTGATTTCTTTTCTACCTCGGGGACAAAAACTATTATCCTAACACACTGTAGCATATACAAACTGGAGCCTATACCGCAATTTTTGCAAAGTTGATTTTTTATTACCCGAGGCTCATTCCTGTATGTTACATTGTGAAATGCCAGGCAAAATTGGAAACTTGCTGTTAATATCTTTATTCTTTTACCCCTTTCAGGAAGATCAGATCACTCTCCTGAAGAGTGGGTTTTTCGAGGCGTGGATCATCCTAATCTCCAGGGTGCTCTCCCCTCAGGATCGTACCATGATCTTAGAGGACGATCAATTCTTCAGCAGGCAGCAGATCGACGACATGGACGTCCCCGACTTCTGGAATCGCGTCTTCGAACTAGCCGACGTCCTGAACAAGATGGATTTAGGCGACATGGAGATAGCTCATCTCATGGCAGTGACCATAGTAACGGGAGGTATGTATTTTTATTTATTTATTTATTTTTATTTATTATTTGTTTCATCACATAGTATAACAAGGTGAACAAGACAATATAACTGCAAATAAGTAAAAAATGTGAAAGGAAGTAAACTAAGAAACCCTTTTGGGCTTAATCGAATAGAGTACTCCCATCAAGAAAATAGATAACCTTAACACCTATAAAAAACTACCCACCCCCCCAAAAAAATAGATAACCTTAACATATAAGACCTATAACACTACCCCCCCACCACCAACTCCCACCCAATTACCATGTTTCATTAATGAATTTTTTTTTTTTTTTTTCGTTGTGTGTTTTTGTAGTTAAAAAAGTCTGTCTGGAGTTCAAAAGTCGATATAAATCTCTCCTTGTTCGTGTCTATTTTTGCTCTGTTCATTGCTCATTTGCCCAATTAAAGTGTCCTTCATATGTGTCTCTCATATGTGTCCCATTTCACATTCGTGACTCTCCCTCCCTTTGTATTTGATTCCTAGTTTCTTTTTTTCCCCTTTGTTTCCTTTGTCTCTTTCCTACTATGTAAAGTGCTTTGAAACGCTGTATTAAGCGCTATATAAATGTAATTTATTATTATTATTAGATTGTTTCCGTTTCAGTTAGCCTATGAATACGATCCTTTCTAGGAATCATCACGTCAGGCCGACTAAGTTATACATATTTACTATCACAGGCTTCTTGCAGTAGATAAAGCATGGTCAAACATCATCATCATCAATCAGTTTGCAGTTTGCTAACAGTTTTTCCTTTCTTTGAGTTATAAATAAACTTGAAAAAATCTTCATTGTTTTGCTTCACAAAGCTTTGGAATAAATTACATGAATCCATCAATGCTCTCTCATTCTCCTGTGTCCTTCAAATCAACTCTTGAAGACTCGTGTTTTTTATTTATTAGTCTGTTACTCGCTGTGCCCAACGCACCGTTGCTTCACTGTACCGCAAGCACCTTTTTGGTGGGCCCATTACAAATGTTCATGATTATTATAATTTTTCAAAAGGAGTTTAATATAACTTTTGAGCAACAAAATTTATATTCAGATTGTAGAAGTTCATGATTGTCAAACTGCATCCCGCCAATTTTTTTTTCTCCACACCTTTCTGTCTTTGTCCTTTTCCAGTTTATTCCCTACCCCTTTCCCTTAATCCTCTCTTTGTCCCTCCACTGTTTATCTCCTACCTCTCCTCTTCCCCTGTTGGTTTCTTTCTTTCTTCTCTCCATCCCTTGTCTACTAATCCCCTTACATCTATCTCTTTGTGTTCACCATGCTCATTAACCTGTCTGTATTCTGTGCGTGTTTTTGTCTCTTCTGTTACTGTTACTTGTCATTTAGCCTTTGAAGAAGATCCTGCTAGGATCGAAATGTCAGGCCAACTTACTTTTACACATTCTCCTACACAGGCTTTCGAGTGGGTAAGCAGTTTGCTAACAGTTTTATTTTATTTTTAATTTTTTTTTTAACTTTTTTATTTATATATTTGTTTATGATTATTTTTATTTTTAGATCGTTCTGGTCTACTAAACAAATCCCAAACGGGTAATATGCAGGAGAAACTCATGGAGTGCCTGAGACGAGAGATCATGAGACAGAATGCGCAGAATAGCCGACTGGTCGCCAAACTGGTGATGCTTTTACCCACGCTCGTCTCCATCTCGATGATGAACTCTGAGAATCTGTTGATGCTGCAGAAGGAGTATCCCGAGTTAGTTCTTCCGTCTCTTCTCATCGAGCTCAACGATCTCAACTGCAACGACTCATCCTCCCGGTCACTGATGGAGGAAACCGGTCTTTACGGGTAATAATTTAATAATAATTAATAATTAACAGTTCTTATATAGCGCAACTTACAATAACAAAGTGTCGCCGCGCTGTACTTAGCCCTGGTCATTGGTAACTTGTCACACCTACACACCAAAGTGTGCACAATTCAAACAATCTCTCCTGGGGCACCACAGTGCACCACAGCCACGTGTCCCGTGGGGGACTTCCCATAGGGTGCAGCCACAAACCCGCGCACGCAACTATATTGACAAGTCACCTTGCAAGTCCCCATTTATACACCTGGGTGAAGAGAGGCAATGGAGATAAAGTGCCTTGCCCAAGGGTAAGAGATATGAGGAGCGAAAAGAGAAAAATTGGAATCGGGCCAAAATTCCTTTTAGTAAAAGCACGTAATAAGATGGCTCTTAATTTGCTGTGAATCTAGAATACTGCTCGCTGGTTTGCTTCAGGCGTAAATACTTACTAATCCAAGCAGACATAATAGCGAGCTTGAACTGCTCGACAAATTATGCTCCCGATTCACGTGAATCAACAATAACGGTGCCAATCAGGAAGGTTTTCTAGGAATTTTTCGATGCTTGTTAATACTGAAATACGGTGCTGTGGATGAAGGCGGTGGTATTTGAAGCAATGAGGCTTAGCAATCGGGAGGTTCTGGGTTCGATACCCGGCCGGAATCATAGTTAGGTGGGTTTTTCATCCAAGAGCAGTCTATGGTTTTCCCATCTGAAATGACTTGCTAAATTGAATGAGATCCAAATTTGAGTTAAAATGTTGAAATGGAAGCCACCCTATGTTTAAGTTGTAATCCATAAGCCCTTGCAGGTTTCTCCCACATTTTGTGGTCGCTTAAGCGTCGTGAAAATAACTGCTGATTAATACTTAGATCCATATTTAGTGGATAGTTGAGAGGAAGTACTTCTTTTTGACCAGATGAAAGAGGAACACGTTCCAAGCATCCTGATGAAATTTTGAATCCAATTCCTACGTGGCGTTATTGAGATATCGATAATTTGAAATTGTCATAGTTTGTCAACATAAGTGAACTTGAAGCAAACAGGTGTTATGCCATGGTTGCACACTGACAGCAAAATGTTCTGTTTTTACTTTTAAATCATTTTGAATTTCGATTCGATAGGGTTCCAACTTAACCTTAAGCGGATGTGAAGTTACTGAGATGCATCCCAATGTGGAAGTAGAAATTGTAATTAATTGTTGAAAGTTTTTGTTTAGAAGTGGGCTTCTATGACATAACCTTATACCTTCTGTGGAGGTGAAAGGTCACCCAATTCATTAGTATCAAACTCCTGTAAACATGATAAAACATTAATAAAAAGTCAATTTTAGAATGAACTGGATGTTTTATTCTACATATGAGTGCTAGTATCTTGCTGATCACTTGAAGTTAACTCTGGTCAAAACTTGAAAAAAAAAACTCTTGTCTTCATTGTTACATTAAATATATACGATTTCTCGTACAATGTGTGGCAGAAAATCACTAAAATCCTTTTTATTTTTGACAGGCATGAGCTTTTTCCGCGAATTCTTGTCAAAAATTTCTTTTCTACCTCAGAGATTTACACCTCTCAATTTCCGTGAATTTCTAACAGCGTTGTATCATTTGATCCGATGTTCGCATGTTTTTCATTACCTATAGATATCCAACCTGTAGGGGGACAAAACTAATATACTAACACACTGTAGCATATGCAAACTGGAGCCTATACCGCAATTTTTGCAAAGTTCTGTGATTTTTTTTCCCCCAGGCTCATCCCTGTTTTTAGTTTACTTGTTAATTCTTTTGAATTCTTGTACTGCCTCAGAGGAACTGATCTAATGATCTTCCTGTGCTAGACTCTTTCCCAGGGCTGATAACCTGATGTTTACAGCTTACATACAGCAGGCTGGTGTAGAACAGTTTAACTTAAAGGCTTTGAAGACTCGCCCCAAACCGCGTGCGGCCACAAAATGCAGACAGTACTGAAACGTGATACCTTGTTATCTTTAGCTAGACATGAGATGTCCATCGCTGTATCGTTTGTTTACTGTGCTGTGGGTATTGACCGCAGCTGTATGCACTGACTGTACACTAGTGTCTAATTACTGACAGTAGCAAGCTGTGTGAGTATTTTCTGGGATCGATGGTAGTGTTTAACACTTGTGTTACACCTCATTCGAAACTAGGTCAAATTACAGGCAATTGACGTTTCTTTTTGCGCAAGTCTTCACACCCTTTAAGCTTACGGTCATGCACTATTACAAGGCACTTTGATGTGAAATCTGTAGTACATATTTTATATTTTTCATTCTTACAGATTGAATGACATCAGCTCAAAACTTCCCCTGCCAAGGATTCTAGAAGAAGGAGGTTTATTTCGACCCCCTAAAGCTATCGCGGAGGTTCCCACGCAGATTACTTTCATGTCGCAAGATTATGAAGACGAGGATATCACCAATATCGATCTCTCTCCCACGTAGCACCGGGGGGACAGTTAGGATTGAGAAACCGAGATGCCTTAAAAACTTTGGTGCAATGAGTTTTTGCATACACATCCTGCATTAAGGGGTAGACCTCACTGACGATATTGCCGATGGTGGGATTCACAGCTGATCTATGAATATGCAATGGAATGTTAATTATGGTAATGAGACGTGTCGATCGGTTTTAAAATACGAGGCCTAGTTTTTTGTTCGTTAGAGGTGTCCACAGACCGTGTTCCCATTAATTGTGGTAACCAGTTGTCATCGCTCTTTTCGCCGTGGGTGATGGTCCTCAAGAACCGAAGTTTGGAATATTTATACTGCAATGGTCAGTTGTCTTACTGCCAGCCAGAAAATCTGCCATAAATTACAAACTGGCTGCTCTCTGATAAATTGTGACAGTTGAAGCAGCTGAAACGTCTAAGCGTTGCACTCATACGCAGGTGATGAGAACAGAGTGTGGTCCCTTCACCCTTCTCAATCTATTAAAACTTTCTGCGTGAACGTTGTCAAGTTCCACCATTTTGACATCTATATTTTTTGGGGAACATTGTGATCCATGGATTTGAACAAATGGAATCTTTCATTTTGTGGAGAATGTACAAATTATTTTTTTTATAATCCATTCATGTGAGCTGCAATTTTTTTACATAATGTTTTGGCACAAATAATAACCAGAGAGAATTACCCTTGGAGCATGTGAACCTCGATGCTCTTAGTGAAGGATTTGGATATAGCAAACGTTGAGGGAAGTGGAGGAGAGATTGAGTTTGGGAGGAGATGAAGACTGATGCCTGTAATAAAATCTCGGATAGAGGAAAGTCGAGGAGAGATTTTGAGAGCAGGAGCAGATCACCCCAGATGCTTTTAGTTCAAGTCTTGGATACAGCTCACACATTTAGGGAAGTGGAGGAAAGATAGATCGCAGGTAGAGATACAGTTTGAATGCTTTAAAGGCATTGAAGGCTCGCCCCAAACCGCCTGCCGCGCTCTGAAAAAGTTAACTTTCTGTTGCTTGCAAATGACTTTTCTTCTTGTCGGTACAAAATGCAGACAGTAATGAAACGAGAAACCTGGTTATCTTTTATCTAGACCTGAGATGTCCACGCTGCTATGTACACTGTGTTGTGGGTATTGACCGTAGCTGTATGTGTCGACTGTACACTAGTGTCTAATTACCGACGGTAGCAAGCTGTGTGTGTATTTTCTGGGATCGATGGTGGTGTCTAACACTTCTGTTACACCTCATTCGAAACAAGGTCAGATTACAGGCATGAGAAGTTTCTTTGTGCGCGAGTCTTCACACCCTTTAAGTAAAGAACTTGGATACAGCTAGCGAGGGATGGAGAAAAGCGAGAAACAGGACATTGATAATGAGAGGAGATAAAGATTGGATGCTTGTAGTTAGGGCTTGGTTGCCAAAAAGGAATTTCAGAAGAGATATTGCAGAACCAGAATGCTTCTTGGTGTGGAGGAGTGGGTTGCAGTCTTCACATGTTGCTGTGGGATCCATGTTATAGGGTCATGGATCATTGAATTGGTAGAGTCTGTAGCCAGTTTATACTTGTAGGAAATGGAATCTTTCATATAGCTGCTTTCATGGAAGAATTATGTAATCAAGAGTTGATGTCGATGTGGAATATGCAACATTTTTGCAGCTAGAGTGATACAGTCTTCATAAATGAAACGTGATCGTTATTACAAACTTTTACTCTACTTCAGACAAACCCATGGTCTCAACAGAAAACCGATTGTTACCAAAGGGAATAAAACACATTAAGGAAAGAGTAGTCGCTTTGAGTCCAGGAGAATCTTTTCTAAAGATTAGCAATTTCAATTAAAAGCAAAGAAAATAGTTTTCTATAGAGAAAGATCTTTCAAGAAACAAAGGTTCAGTGGTTTAATTTTTCTAAAAATGTTACCCCAAAAAAAAATTTTGATTAAAGAAAAATGGATTATTTGCTGTAGGGAAGATATGTATTTGCTCAAGGTTGTCTGAATCATCCTAATATGCTCAAAAAGACATTATTCTGGCCCGCAGGGTCTATTCATACCTTTTAATCGGCCTTAAAAAAGTTTGCTCAGTCGTGATACAATGTACTATCCCTCGTGGATATGGTATTTACGCAGAAAGCTGATGGAAACGAAACCAAGCATTTCATGTTATTTTGGATGTTTGTCTTATGCTTAAGTTTTGGCAAAAAACAAAGTATGAAATTCTACTGCTGTGCCCAGCAGGTCCACAAGTAATATCTAAATGTTGTTTTTGTTTGGTTTCTGTAACATGGTGGGAGGGGTTGGGGATGGAGGGTAATGAAGGGAGAAAAGAGTCACTTAGAAGAAAGAGTATTCCCTTCCTTGTCACTTGTTTATAATTTAGCACCTCCATTTTCTGAACAAATCACTTTTTAGATGCTGCTGGCATTCTGTACTTTAGTGTGCTTATCTTAACAGTCAGAACAAAATCCAGACATTACGGGCTTTAGCTATGCTTCACTGTTCTGGTTTACTTAACTGGCATTAAACAATAAAGAGAAAGATTAAAAACTAAGCTGCATGGGGGAGGGGGAAGCATCAACCCCCCCTCCCCCTCCCATGCAATCCAGTTTTGCACCAACATATTTTGTACAGTGTTACCACTGCCACCTTGGCTTGCGAAAAGATGAAAATGAGCCGTACTTATATTTTCATGAAATGTATTTGAACAAAGCAAACTGTCAGATTGCTTCGCATAGCAAACACGAGGTGACATGGGGTCAAGTTAGTCTTACAGTAAGTTTCCAGTCGTTTTGTATAAATCATACAAGTTTAGGTAATAGCTACAGTGGGTGTTTGAATATAATAATATCGCATACAGTTTGTTTCCAGAAATGAAATGGTGTTCGTAGTGATCACCTCCAACAAAGGTCGTAAAAGCTTATATCTGGTAGCACTCGGGACCTTATTATCTTGAGGTCTCTAGTTTTGCGTCCGATTCCGGCCGATGATTTCTTTACACTTTCAAACGTCAATTAATTCTGTATGATATTTTTTTGGGCCAGCCCCACCTTGAAAATTCTCCACTGCCTCTTTAAGAGTTCCCTCAGGGTCTGTTATCGTCAATCTCTTAAATTGTTTTTTGATCATTAGAAGTGGATTCTATTGTAACCACTGACATTTCACGAAGCAGAATTTTTAATTTGTCTTTTTTTCTTTTCGTTGATTCAGATATAACATTGTTTTCATTCTCAGGGTATTTTTCCGATCAGTTCTTAAATCATTTTACGTCATTTTGTTAACGAAGAGACAACATATTTTTCTTTCATCTTTCATATCACATCTCTTTCTGCGCATTTGTAAACTTGCGCAGTGCGGGTGAAAAATTGCAGCAAAAAGAAAAAGGATAAAAAAATAAACCCTGTTATATTCTGGATGAGAAACCTTAGAACTTTGAAGTACAATGAGTTATATGACCTATCAAGAGTTTTTTTACCTGCCGTGTCCTATTTGTGAAAGCCAAATATTTTCTTTTGTAATTACGCCAAACTGGAATGTGTCTTTTGGACGTATTGTGCGATATACTTACAAGAGTAATGGAGCCAGTTTTTATAAAAAATCAATCCCTCGTCCCTTTACTGTAAACGATACCTCACTGTCATATTCAGCTTAAACAATGCATTCTAGATTCTGTCCTTTTAAGTCAAACTTCTGTCTTGTGAATTTTACCAAAGAGTATTATTATAGATATTTTACTTTTTATCGTTCCTTATTTCAGCTCCCCCCAAAAAAAGGGGCAAAAAAAGAGAGAAAACAAAAAAAAATCAGAAAAATTTGCAGAAAGTTGTATTTTTCACTCTGTAAAACAACAGTAATCAAAGTTCAGTTAGGTCTGTAAATTATTAAGCAAAGTGTCCCTTCCACTCCACTTAGACCGATCGGAAGACTTTTGTCGACTGGTACCTTGACCGTACTTGTAAGGATTCTGCAACGTTAGCCGATCATTATCGTAAATTTGTTGCCGTAGTAACTATATCAAAGACGTCAGACGCATGTTACGGGTAAATTTTTTTTTCTTGACATGAATTTCAATGATACAATGCAACAGATATATATTCCTTGAACATGATGGTAGATATATACAAAATTTGTAAACCTAAAATGCAGCGAGCGATACGTGCTTAACGTTTAAAATTATGTAAAAGAAAATCTCAGTCTCGTTGCTGTTTGGAACTTTTGACTGCCTTAAAGTGACGATGCTGTTAGATTTTACTACTCTTAATATGTTTTCTGAAGCTGTTAAATCTGATTTTGAAAATGTAGATGCAGTGTTATTTAAATGCTGTGGATGAAATGTGAATATACGACGATTGCCTTCGTTCTTATGAATATTCAGTAACTGAGGTGAATGTCCACCGAAATTAACCACACCCTCTCAATGTCCATATGTAGCAAATGTTCATTGTAAAGGATATGTGCATAGGAGAAAGCGTGGTGTAATGTCAACGGAAATGCACTTACTACCGGATATATCCATACAATTGTATGGATATATCCATACAATTAATAGGATATATCCATGCAATTGTATGGATATATCCATACAATTGTATGGATATATTCATACAATTGTATCGATATATCCATACAATTAAGCTTAACTGATGTGGTAATGAGGTTGAATATCACACCTTTTACATTTATCTGGTCATGGATATGTATCCTACTGTACAATGGACATTTCCTGAAATTTACACCTCTTTTAAGTGTGATAATATACTCAAGGGGCTGTGTACGGCTATGAACATTCGGTTTCCTTCGGATAAATCATCTCATTATCACAGGATAAATTTTAAGGTAATATGTTTTATGGAAAGTGCATATCCATGAACAGAGAGAACACTTTCTACGTATAAATCGTTCACAAACCAGACCATTTTCCAAAGGACATATCATAGGGTGGGGGTTTTCCTATATTTCTATTCATGAATATACAGTACCTGGAATGAATATGCATTTAATGCTACACCCAATTATCCCTATTGGCGTGCACAAACATCCGTAGAAAATGGTCTTGATTGTCGACGATATTTGCAAGGGAAATACTTCTTTTGCATTCATGGAAATGCATTCTCTGATAGACATCATCTTAAATTTAATCCTAACTGTCATAAGCCACTGGATGCTGTGTAAAAGCTATGAATATTCACTTATACCTTCATTTTTATCATGAATATGTAAAGTAGGCATGCATTCATTGTTTCTGTTCAAGGGGCATTTTGGCTAAGATCAAGATCATATATATATGTTACAGTCTCGATGTAAGAGGATCAGGGATGAGGGAAATTTCAAGTTGTTTGGTTTTTGTGCCCAGGGCCAGGCATTATCTTGGGTGGACTTTTGTCAAAGGCACAGTTTTCTGCTATGAAAGTTGTAATGTTTCCTTTAAAAAGTAAAAAAACAAGATGTTTCTATCAATGTGACACCAATTAACATCTACTTTGTTTGTGAATGAATATGTGGTTCAGCATATTTCACACTTCTTTATGCATTTTGGGGGCTTCTTTTTTTTTTGCAACTGTGTCATTCTAATACTTACTCTGAATGTTGGTACATTGTCACAAGCATATTATTTTCAAGTTTATTCAAACCTCAATATTTTCTCTCTCTCCCAGCAATTTTCTACTCTATCGGGTATTAAATGTGCTTGTTTAAAAACAAATTTGGGAAAGTAAAAATAGAAAAGGGTCAACCTGTACTTCATTATTGCTTCAACAAAACTGGACTAGTCATGCTAATTCAGATACATTGGCAAGAGATTTTAATATCAAATAACCTAAAACAAACATATCAAAATGAATATCAAAAGTTGGTTTATGAGTTAGGCAAGGTTTTTTTTGCAGGGTTGTAAAAAAAAATGTGTTCATAAGGTTAGAGTATCCAGTCCACAGATTACTCTACATGGACAGTAAACAAGAATATTGTTTGTCACAATAAATCTTCTTCATCTTAAGCAAATATTGCTGCAACTTAAAATGAACTACGTAGGGTCCAAAAGGAACTGTCCATACTTTCATAAACTTGAACCCTTTAAAAAAATAAAACAAAAGTGATTTTGCATAAATTTAAATGAGTTAACTTTTGAATTATTCATGATCGACTCAGGTATGGTGAATATTCATCGAAGTGAATATAAAAGGAGAGATGACGCTGCTTTACATGTCAGCACTAATCACTTACATGTAATCACTAATCCATAAAGGATTAAGAATATCTAGTGGACTCTTTCACATTTTGTTTACAAGTGGTATTTTTATTCATTTCTGCAAGTTTCTCTAAGTGACCCTGCTCAGGGATTGATTAACAGTAAGTAAGAGTAAGACATGACAACTTTGAGTAACTTCTAGTAGTAATTCTAGTGAATATAAAAGCAATTACAACTTCTTTATTTTCAATATTTTGGTAATTTGGTATATTTTCCAGTATTTTATAACCTGACAAAACGAACCTATTGGTGTTTTGTTAATATACTGTCTGACCCTTTGATTACATGAAACACGAACTGGAGACCCTTTTCTGGGCAAAGTTGTATTTTGTTACTTTATACCAAATGGGTTGATTTGGAAATAACCTGTGTAAAAGATATAGCACGTTTGCTGTTTGAGAAACATTATTTGGTTTCAGGATTTTTAAGGACGACAGTTAGACGTTGAACTGGTTCAGTGCCTGATTTCTAAGTTAAAATGTTCAGATTTTTTTTTTTAGCTTTTTTTTTCTTTTTGGGTGGAAAGTGATCTAGGTATGTAAGTAAAAACTAATTTAAAAACAAGATGATAATGAATTGCCCAAAGACATGTATTAAAGCCTGTTGATTAATTTAAAGCATTAACAGTAATTCAAATATTGAGCCGTAGTATTTAAGTTGCATGATCATTTGACTGTCGTAACACAAGCGGGGTAATTAAAGGTGTCAATTTAAAAATTCAGACGCCAGTACACGCTTAAAAGTGGCACCCCGCAGTTGTGTAACCTTGTCATGTCTGAGACGACCTCCGACCTCAACATTGTGCCTCATTCACTTAACGACATGTTTCCCAATCATTCATTCATGTAGATCATGAATTGATGAGTTCTTTCATGACAGTCAGAAGAATTGAAAAAACATATAAAATTTGGCACATGTGACTTCTTTTAACGATTCTGTGTAGGTCACTAGTTCATTGCTTGGTCTGATGCATGCGGTGAGGAAGTTATTTTTTCCTTTTTTTTCCATTTTAACAATATTTGTAAATATTATTAATGTAAAGTTGAATATAAAAAGTCTATATATTTTATCCTTCCAAGGTGCTTTAAAGAGAGAGAGAGAGATGGGTTTTTGGAAAAACCGGTTCTTACTTTCAAACACAGCCAAACAATGCAACACTATTGATAGTAAAAAACTATTTTAAATTTTTCATGTTTACAATGGCTTTAAAAGCAATCAATGGCTTTAAAAGCAAAATAAAATTATATAGAGATTTCTGTGGCATTATGTCGTCATTAGAATTTTAGTTTTTGTTATGAACGATATCTGTCATTGAAACTTGGCAGTTGTAACAACCATATTTTTTGTATTTTTAATTCTTTTTTTGGGGACCGGGGGTGGGGGGAGCAGGGGGGAGGGGATGGTAAGTTTTGAT
>KN886507.1:87479-107804 GCA_000934455.1 Apostichopus parvimensis
CTTTTTTTTTGTGAATTTGGAGTTAAAAATTTTTCTATATTTTGAACAAGCTCAAGTTGTACCATAAAAATTGATAGAATCAGTAAGTGTTAACATTCCATTTGATTTTTGATCATGTACTTTTGCAAACAGACAGGGACAGGGAAGTAAGGGGGGGGGGCAGTTAGGGGGTTGGGAAAAGGAGGGGTTAGGGAAATGGGTGGATGAGAAACAGTAGCTAATTACTCTGAATCAATACTAACCCATGTCTCTTTAACTTTTCTTGATGGTAATTTCATCATTCATGTAGTCAACAGTTTTATCCCAGTTACCTTATATGCATCTTATGAAAAACAAAAAAATTAGCATTTTGTAACAGATAATTTCTAGTTAACATCATGAAAGGTTTTGATTAAAACTATTAAGTATCATGGAGAGGGATGAATATTCCTAACCCTGTCAACCTATGTTAGTACAGAAGATAATGAGATGTTTTAATTCTGCTCTCGTAAGTCTGTCTTGAACGTTGTATCTCATGTTGTCGTGGAGTATCCACTACTTGACTGAAGTTAGCAGCCACTAACAGCACATGTAAACAAATTCAAATTTCTTACAAATAGAGGGCAGCAATGCTATTTAAGCACTAACTGTAACAATCATAGCTGATAAATGTCATAATCAACCGTTTTGAAAGTAATCCATTGGTTTGTGGTGTGTGGATTATCAGTGCTCAATTTTGCGAAGGATCACAGGATCAAGTCTTGCAAATTTCAATAGCTCAAAATTTGTTCGTGAGAGGATGTAAATATTTGTCACCATAGCAACATTTTTTAATGTTAATATACATATTAGTTTCATTATGTAAATAGTTCTAATTTGCTGAATAATAGCAGCTTCCATTCAAGTCCATTTAGTTCTTCTTTCTTTTCATGTTTTATTTTTCTTTCTTTTTCTTTTTGATTCAATCAGTTCACTACTTGCTTTCTGATGTAAAACTCATCTTCTCTTTTTATGAAATTTCAGAAGAAAAAGGAAAATTGAAATAATTATGTAAAATATTTTATCATTTTTTAACTTGTCACTTGTGAGCAGAAGAATGAACCTGTGTATGATTGATGTCTAAAGAAACAATCGAGTTGTGTTTTACAGAGGTGATTCAGTCGTGGGGGTGGGGCACAAACTTTGAGGGGTGGTGGGACATATGACTTCGATTTGAGCGGGAATAACACAAATATTACCCCAAAACTTCCCAACGAAAATTAATCATGTCTGCATGGTTTAACACCAGTTTTCAAGCAAACGGCACTCGCATTACAGTTCTGTCATTTCTCACCCAACGTGCATGTACACTATAATTGCACTTGAATTTCAACAACAGAGTACTTCTGACCGATTTACTTTTCCAAGATATGCACTTCGAAGGGCACTTCTTGTATCAAGCCTGGAAAGTAGCACTTTTTATTACCATACAAAAATCCGAAAGGGGGCAGTTGAGAGTTCTTCACACAAATGACCCCTTTCCCTGGTCATCGCGCCCTGCATGTGTTCATACTGTTTAATGTCCTTATGTATGTCCAATTTTCAGCCCGACCATCGCATCGCGAAGTGTATACGCTTTTGTTATTACTGCAATTACCGATCTTTGTAGGGGAAGATACAGTGTACCCGCATGTACGCAGGCTTAGTATCGTAGTGAAAATGGCGAATGGAGCCCTCTGTATTCGTACCAAACTGCGGCAGATTCACTAGAATTATTTGACCCTCGTCTTTAAGAAAAAGCCCCTCTTATTTGTCATGTTATCCTGTGATCCCCTTTCGAAATTGTTGATTTCGACAGTTCATAATGTTGAAAATTTGACACGGTCCCGTAAAACTCACGTCTTCTAGATTGGCCTACATGCGCTTTTCATTTTGCGGTTGGCCTGCTGAAGCTCCTCCGATCATCTATCCAGGCTAGGCTAGTTAGCCCCGACCAGACTTCATTGCATTCTCCGTCTTGCGAGATACAAGCGGGGTCTCCCAAGAAAATGAATCCTAGTCAAAGCAGAGAAAAGGACCACGATGTCTCACTTTGTACCATCCGATCATGGTGGAAAGTGCCCGCGATTTCTCATTTCTGCTCACTGTTTCGAACGACTTTTAAGCTGCCAGACTTCGAAATCGAGGTATATTTGTTTAACTTCTCGTTTATGTAGCATGTGCAAATCCTACTGTAGCCTGTGTAGGCTCCTGTGGTTTGTCATTGGATAATGACCAATGTCAATTACACCGGGTTCGGTGTATCCTAGCTACAAAGATACCAAAGATAGTGCACAGAATGATTAACACTAGGCTCTGTGTACCTACTGTGTATAACGTCTCGTACAAATTTGAGTAAAGCAGATAGTAATGTTCAGGCATTCAGACTAGCGGAATGTCTGAAGTAATACCATGTTTGGCTAATTAAAAATAATGATGAAAAAATCATGTTGATTTGTTGGATGTGCCAGGTTTACCATATGTCAAAGGCTAGGCTAGTTCACAGCAGCTTTTCCAGCCTAGGCCTAGGTTACATGAAGCCTAACCTACACTAGGCCTAGGCCCAAAGTTAGCAAGCCGCTGAGGTTTTGGCCTAAGAACGCCAGACTTACTAACTAAAAGCTGGGTTAGTGCTGTTACTGTTACTTTATCGAAGCTCATGGTGGCATAAAAGTTAAAGTTGGTGTTATACTGCTCTGAGTTGGACGGGTACACATTGTCTTTTAATACTGTACTGTGTACAGCACCCACGAAAGAACTTCAAAGGATACAGGTGCTGATCCTGTGTGGTGGTGTACAATCCCAATTTTCAATCCCACTTTTTAATCCCACAAAAAATATTAAAGTATTCATTAGCACATCCTTGCATGTAGACTTATTATAGACCTTATTTTAGCCTAACTAAGCCCATTTCATCTCTGTGCCATTTCATACACCAATGTACCAATGCACCATTTCATCTCTAGTTTTTGTTTTGCTTCGGAAGACCCACCCCCTTGATGGAAGTCAGCTTGAACAACGATCACATGGCTACACTGCTATTTTCAAAATCCTTTATCCACCCTTGGTTTTAAACCGTACATAGAGAGGATGGCAAAAAACAATATGTAAGAAACTGAATGGGATTCATAGAATTCCATAAGGAACACCCCAAACCCAAGATATTTGTAACATTTTCATTATTAAAGTCAAGGTATCACTATCAGGCTTTTTAATGTAAAATAATGAAATGTTTTCCCAGTTCATCATAACTGCTAAATGAAGGGTTGACTTTCCATTTGAAAGGCCTTGGACTAAAGTTGGTTTAAACACCCAAGGCTAACCCTTCAAGTTAGGGCAAGAATAATCAAATTACAGGTGGAATAAAAGTATCTCCAGCTATAACTATAGTTATGTAACATGTCGATTGATAAGTTAATTTATTGATTTTTCAAATATAACTGACATTTGTTGCAACTTTTCATATTCAGCACATATACTGTACAGTATGCTCATATCCGAAGAACATGACAGGTTATTACATATATTTTGTTTTTTTACTTTTTTTGCATCTATTCCTAGCAACTAACATTGTATTATTGCTAATATCTCCCCCCCCCCTCCCCCCTCTGGTTGGTGTTAATATGTATAGTACCACAGATCAGATGTACACCATTCTATGCTTGATTTTTTGTTTTTTCTTGTCAATCCAGGAGCTAGAAGAGGCCTTATATCAGGATTCAGAAGCCGACAACAGCAGATTTGTGGTTGATCTCCTGACAGCTCTGCTAAAAGGATCATTTGAAACTGAAGACATAGAGTATGCATTGCTTTGTATATATTTTTTGTTGATATTGTATACTATATATGATTTTTTAAATTTTAAATTTTATTTATATTTTGTTTATTTATTTTTTATTGTATATACTTTTATACATATTTTTTTACTTGTTACCATGTTTTTTAAATTTTATTCTTGCCCGTGTTGTAACAAATGGGAAGGGTGGAAGATGTGCTAAGATGTGGGCCGTTTGAGTTAACTTTCTTGGCCTGTGGAGATCAACTCTGAGGAGTGTAACAATGGGAGGTAATTAGTAATGGAGGTAGAAAAGATAGGGGAGTAGGAAGAAAATGCTGTGAACGTGGATAGTAAGATGAGAAAGGAAGGCGGGTGGGGGGGGGGGAGAAGGTAAAGAGAGGGGAAGGTTTTTCACTCTTCAACATTTTTTTTCCAATATTTTTAAATTATTGTATCTGTATTTCTTACAATCTACAAAGATAAAAATGTTGAAAAAAGATAGTTACAAATATCTAGAATATGTGACAAAAGAAAGAAGAAATGGAACTTGACCTGCTGTACCCAACAACTTCACCAAAGTATTATCCTATAAAGTTCAGATGGATTTAAAATTGAAGAAATATCCAAAAAGGTTTGTTGTACGACTGCAGAGTTTGGAGGGCAAAAGGAATTGTGCAACACAACCTGAAGGTGGGTCTTGTTGGATTGTAAAGCTTTATTTGTTACATATACATATGTTTGATTGGCTACCCGATAGGTACAGTAGAATGAAAAGTACAGGCGTTGAGTGGTGTTGCTAAATGGTGCTCACTCTGAACTGTTTTCTTTTGATTTCGTTTTAATTTTCTCTCTTTTAGCGACAGCAACTACAATGACTATTTGAGAGACATCTGTAACATTCACTGGGAGAAGGAGAACCGAGTGAATCCACTCAACAATGAAGACACTAGCTTCCAGTCCTTATCAACACTGATGAAGGTTGAGATCCTGTACACTCTCTGCGATTATAGATTAGACGCAAATGACGTCAGTATCTTGAAGGTACAGTATAGTATAACAAGAATCCATCCTGTACACTCTCTGAGATTATAGATTAGACGCTGATGATGTCAGTATCTTGAAGGTATAGTATAACTAGAATCCATCCTGTACACTCTCTGCGATTATAGACTAGTCGCTGATGATGTCAGTATCTTGAAGGTACAGTATAGTATAACTAGAATCCATCCTGTACACTGCCTTACACAATAAGTCATATAGGGAGGTGCAGTAGGAAAGTTTGAGAGATATCATTGATTTTGCAATTTTTAACCTGGGTGATAGGGAAGGAGAATTAACTTGGATCTACAAGTGTGATATGTAGTACTGGACTGTTAATATATATAAGCTCTTTCAAGTGTCCAACATCTATCTTTGACTAAATGATTTAACTGTGCTTGACAAATATTCTACAACTACTGTATCAGTGACTACCTGATTTCTACTATTCTTGACAAACACCCCTGACAACTTATCTAACAACTTTCCTTGACTAACATGATTTCTACTACCCTTTACAACTGTCCAACCACTAACCCTTGACTGTCCCCCCTCCCCCACACCCCTGCCTCAACGTGCACTCTGAATTAACTTAGTATCTCTATTAAATTTTTCTTCTTTTGAAAGGATTACGATGGAGAAACCCTGAGAGTTGAACGGTTGGGGGTAGACTCTAAGGGGGCCATCTACTGGTACTTCTATGGGACCCGTTTGTACCGGGAAGACATCCCACCGCCCCGTCCTCCGAAGGCAAAACAGAAGAAGAGAAAGAAAAAGAAGAAAAGGTCAGGAAAAGCAAAATGTTTTGTATTCTTTAAGCTTTCCATTGAACTTTGTGTCACTGTGACATGATCCATTTGATATTCAACTCGTCATTGGATGTCCATCCCCCCCCCCTCCCCCCCGGTTGGAGATCCTTGTGGCCAACAACCATTTGTTTGCCACTGAAAATCCTTGTAGTGAAACATTTAAATCCAACACAGAAAACATTTCGTCTCACAAATTTAAGATATGGGGCGCTCCAGCGTTTCAACAGAGGGCGCTCTCCGCATAGGTTCTCATGTGCCTGATCTGTACTGTTAAACGATAATTCTCTGAATTAAGCATACACGATCACGTGAAAGAGCTCCCACACTGCTAACATGCCTGGCCAACTTGCATTACCTACGCAGTGGATAATTCACGAGTTCTGGAGATTCGCTGAATGAAAAACATGTTTCAGAAAAACACAACTTAACGCAGTTAATTCGATTAGAGACTTTGAAAATACGTTTAAAAAGATTCCTTCTTCAATAATAAGTAAAACTAAGTATACTACTAGTGATCAATTCATGGTATGGCAATGATCTGCAGTCATAGACTGCAGCTTGTCAAGTTTCATGGAACTTGTTAGGACAGATATAACAGCGCCCTCTGTTGATATGACTACCCACCATTCAGTTCAGTTGATCAGCCAGTGTTGGCAATTTTCTTTTGCTATTACCTGTCTTCGCACATCATGCTTCAAAGCACTGGTACTGACAGTACAAACAGTTCCTAACCTTTATCTGATAGAAACATGATATTCGTACTGCTCGTACTAATAATACGAGTGCTCTGAAGCGGGATATGACAGTACAGTATAGAAAACATTGTCATACATGGGTCATACATGGGTGCATTGATAGTTTTGTAACCTGTTGTGTCAGGTAGGTTTGACATGGACTGGTTGTGGTATTTAGTAGACAGGTAAAAGGTTAAACGCTTGAAGTAGTGTTAATTGTAGAAAGACCCACATGTTAGGTTTCTAGTATGTTGTCTTTCTGTCTAGGTACAATGCACAACGTATTTGAACTGTGCAATGTTTTGACATGGCATGGTGTTTCATATAGGTTTAATGTATGGCTAGGTCATCAGTGCTTTCTGTCAGCGTATCCCCTAGGGACAACAAAGAAAGTTCATGTGCTCCCAAATATAGAGAATATCACCATTTATCCCGGACAGATCGTGACGGAGGGAAAGAGATGGGGATTCTGTTAGTGATAGTTTCGACAGCATGTATGATAAGTCAGTGAGATGTTGATGAATTAGATTGACTTTCACAGAGCCCAATTCAAAGTGTTAATGTATCCCCCTCCCCCTCCCCCTTCCCCATCCCCTTGGTGTATAAGGACCATAGCTTGAGAAAGAATCAGCTGTTGCTGCATCAGTTGTTAGTTGGAGAGAAGAAGCCATTGGTATGCATCTGCAATATGTATACAGAGTTTGTGGGTTGAACCAAAACATAACTAAAATTGCTCATTCCAATAAACGAGGGTCCAATTTTTTGACACATTTTTTCTTTTGGGTCCCTGCTGCTCATAAAGTACTGTCAAGATGGTAGATTGATCCTAAAGTTGCAGGGTTCTCAAAAGATGGACAAATTTTCACGAAGGTCACAGCCACTACCTTTAAAAAGTGAAATGTCTGTCGTGCTTAAAATTAGCTTAAAAATTCAACGCATAAAGTCTGTGTTACTTACTTACGTAAAGTGTAATACAACCGATTTGTCAATTACGCCGAAGAATGTCGGAACGACTCACAGTGTAATAGCCAATATTGAATCAGCGTTGAATTTTTGACCCGTAATTTATGGAATGACCTGGTCGTCTTGTAGGGGCGGTTATTTATGGTTTTCTGGCAGTGAGTTGCATGATAGTGGCAAGATATTGTTTTAGTTGAAGAAGTAAGACCTGTACTAGGCAAAAAACTTTAAAATAAAAAAGTAAGAAATAAATAAAAAGTAAGACAAAAGACAGAAATATGGATTAAATAAATATCTGACCTTCTGACCTGGCTTACATTGTAATGGTGAAATTGAAGCAACTATGACCCGTAATTTATGGAATGAACTGGTGCTCCTTTTATATTGAGAAGGGTCAAGGGTCATTTGTATGGTTTCTGGCAGTGGGATGATTGGGGCTAGATTTTGTTAGCTGTGTAAGAGAAGTCTAATGTAGGCGAAAAAATTGAGAAAACAAATGAAACGGACAATCAAACAAAAGCTGAGAAAACCAAAACAAGAAATAAATAAAATTAACAAGCAAATTTTAAGAAAAAGGTATAATTAGAAAAAAAACAAGCAAATAGTTGCGGAAAGTCTAATATTATACCGTACGTATGTAATACATACGTGAAGCAATGCCACAAGTGATCTTTCAGAACTTCCAGAATGTATCTACTTGTTTGTCTCTACTTGCTATAGTCTTATCATATGGTCGTACCTGAGATTTCAATGTTTTTCCGGACTCAACTCAAGCCTAATGTTATACTGACCCATTCTACCCTACCACAATACTTTCCATCAGGTGTTTTCTTCAAGCCTTACGGAAGAACTTGGCTATCAGTCAAAATATGGTCTCTGAGGATGAGGAAGAGTCAGTGTAAGCGCTGCATGTGTGTGTACCGTATGTACATGTGTATGTACGTACACGAGTGCGTGTGTGTTTGTACAAATTATGCATCCTAGCATGGAACAAACAAAGAGCATGGCTTCCTTCCTACCTCCAGTCTCTTTTTTTTTGGACAAATATTTGAAAATGCAAGTCTATAGTTCTGTCAAAACCGCAGTTACTTTAAGGCTCTGTTTACTATAATATTTGTATTCCAACTAATTGTTTTACACATCTCTTAATGATGATGACAGAGATGTTTAATGCTGGCTGGTTTATATTTTGCTAGGTGCTCTTCCCTCCCCCATCCCTGCCCCTCCCCCCTCCCCACTTCCCACATGCATACACACACATACACACAAATGAACATGCTGTTAGTTTGCTCCGGTGCAGTAATGTCACAAAGTATTTATACCGTGCGGTCGAAGTTGATTACTCTGCAGAGAAAAATAAAACCCTGATTGTTTTAGGAAGCAATTTGTAAGAAACTATGGTAGCTTGTAATGTACATAAACTTTACAGTCACTCTACATTAGGATAGCCCCCAAACAGATGTTTGATGCAAAAACCTTGCTCTTCAAATGAAACATTATGAAACTCTATATCGTACCACAGGGAGGGGGGGGGGGATGTGGGGGATAACCTTGACCACCTCCTTCTTGCCAAGATACTGTATAGCCATTAGGGTCTGTCTGCATGAAATATCCTGCCTTTAAAAAAAAAAAAAACCATATATTTCAATGCTTCCTGATGATGTGGCAGTTGTGTACGTACAGTATTGAAAGAGTGAACCTAATGAACACATGATCAATATATAATGTAATAAATGAACTAAGGTTTAATATTCCTTGACATCTCTAAACCGAGCAAATGTGAAAGAACACAAGATGTTAACATCTGGGCTGGGAAGCTATGAGTTTTCGCTTATTTTGTGTTACTTTGCTCGTTGGATGATTGTATCGGCCAAGATGTCTTAACCTTACAGTATACACTAAGGTTGCACTTTAAAATCTGCTTCAAATAATTAACGCTCTTCTAGAAAACCTGCACTTTTTTTGGCAAATTTTTGCTTTGCTTTCCTGAAAGAACATTCCTTGTCTCCCATTTTGCACTTTGTACAATTTCTCTTGCACCTTTAGAAAATATCTGCAAACATCTGTGAAACATATATACAAAAGTCAGTAGAATCAACTCTTGATAATTACCTTGATAATTAAACAATGGAAAGGAAATTATGAAAGAAATGTTGATGTGGTTGTCTGCCAACTTTGTTTTTTGAGTATCTATTGATTTATTTTCAATTATATAAATAGTTTTTGTTGCTCTTACATGTATATATACGTACAGGGCATTCTGCAATATGAATACGAGAAAAGTGCTGGTGACGAAACATTCAGACTCTAATGCTGACATCAGCAGTAACTCCCTCAGTAAGATTCATGTCTTGGAAAAACTTTAGGACGGAGTTTCATTTCGTCCGTTTGAATAAAGTACGCTCTGTAGGTTGGTTAAACTTGATGGCCTAGTGTAAACGGCCACTGTTTGGTTTTTAACAGTCAGTGACCAAAAAAAAAAATGCAGTTTAATAGCTTTCCCTTATTCTGTTGCCGACAAAACTTGTATTGCTTTATGATTGGCTAAATTTGGAATAATTTGATGTCTGATCCTGGTCGATAGTATATTGTCCATGACGATAAACTTGTCTTACTTTGTGAAGACTATAACTAGAGTGATAGCCAGTTTGCACATTTACTTGTATACTGTACTTGTACAGTTGTACTGGCCCTTGTGGATGTGCATTGGACTCCTGACTTGTGGGAAATCAATTACAGATACTGTACTCTTGCAAGATAAATTTACTCCTACCGGCACCTCAAGCCCTGAACATTCTACTGGTACTCATAGCCACAATAAGTGTACATGTACAGGCTATGTACATGTGTACCTAACTGACGCTGTTGTGCTGGTACTACAAGGCTCAGTGGAACATTCAGGACACATCGTCACTAATGTTTTAGAGCTGCAGTCAGCGACCGTTTTAGGCCTAGACCCAGCCGAAAATTTTTGGCATTGGGCAGTGACCCCATCGTTCATCACCTCCTACCCCATGGCAACGCCACCGGAAAATATGGCCGGTAGTGAGATGGTTGGCTCTGCTTTCTTGCCGCAAGTTCTTCCATCTTGGCCGTGAAGAGGAGAAGATGCAAATCTTGAGATGAACACACACTGCAGTGTCCAGGGTTGCAAGCAAATTTTACAATTTTTTGTTGTGATTCCTGCAATGATATTGCGACCCCAACGAAACTCCTCTGCGACCCACAAACATTGTGTTGAGACCCATTAGGTTGTGGATCACCACTTAAGAGGATGTTTTGAAAGGCAAACAGCAAATTTGATATCCAGTATCCGTTCCAAAATATGACTTTAGGTTCTTCATATATAGACAATGCAAACACCAGAAAAGAGAAAAAAATGGTTAATTTTTTTAATTATTCTAATTTTGCAGTCCAGAGCCACCTGCAAAGAAGGGGAAGGGTAAAACAGTGAAAGCCTCAGGCAAGAAAGGAACAAAGGGAAAAGAGACCATAACAACATCAACACCTGGAAGAAAAAAGAAGAAAAACAGCAGAGTGGCAGAAAGGTAAATAAACCTAGGACTAGAAAAGATATATTCATGGGTAGGATCATCTGTATCCAATCAAGGAATGTGTGTATTGGGCCCAGGGGGGGTGGAAGGGGTGGTGGAGGGGGGTGGTAGGGGTGTGGGGGTTGGGTGGGTGGGGGGGGGGGTCACTGCAAGTGCTAATATCAAACTTGTGGCATCTGTTCCAGTTTTCCAAGCAAAGATACTACAGCTTCCATTTGCCCAACAGTATTTTTGGGAAGCCAAGTTTCTGTTCTTGCTCCCATTCTCAAAATGAAATTCTTTCTAATTGTAGAAGCTTATTACAAATTTGGCTGCACCGAGTGTATCGATTGTACGACGGTAAATTGTAACTGATGGCTGGATGGGTCGCAAGATACTGCTTTGGTAACGAGGGGGGTCATCATGAGAATGGGATCTGGGGGCGAGATGGGTGATAAAAGCATCGATTGTTTTAGCAAGCATGAAATTGCGTCTCTGGGGGAGACAAAGTACTTGTAAATGCAAAAGTGGCCAACCCGAGTGTTGCTGTCTATGAGTCATGGATGAACATGCAAGGAATATCTGACCCACCTGTTTTAGGTCAGGATGTTTCACTACAAGTCAAATGTACCGTGGTTTTACAAACCACTTCTGCTTCTTTAATGACAGCGATGAAGACGACGATGACGATGATGTCCCCTTATCTAAGATGGCGAGCCCGACCGGGAAGAAGGGCAGAGGAGCTCTGGTGACCACCAAGAAGAGAGGCAGGCAGTCGGAAGGGGAGAAGGCAGCGTCGAAGAAAGGAGGAAGAAACACGAGTACCTCAAGAGATGACGATGGGAAGATTCAGAATGGCAGGAGAGATGAAAAGAGGGCGGTTACAAAGAAAGGGGCAAAGGGTAAGAAACTAACAAAGAAAGAGATTGCGAGACTGGAGGCCGAGGCTCCGGCCAATCAGAAGAAGACGACCGGGAAAGGACAGAAAGGGAAACGGAACGGGAACGGTAAAGCCAGCCGGAGCGAGACGGACGAAAGCATCTCATTGGCCGACATGAAGAGGTCAAAGGGCAGCGTCCAAGCTGGCAAGAACGGCAAGAGGAAGAACAGCGGTGGGAGGGGAGACTCGCCGAGAGGACGAGTCAAAGGAAAGAGAGAGGACAGCAGCGACGACGAAGACCGCCCTCCTCCGGTCAAGAAGAGGAAGCCCGCGGAATCAACGGTCTGGAGCAACGAGGACGAATCGTCCAGCAGCTCAGAGTCCAGTTCCAGCGAAGAGGAGCCAGAAATAGCCAAATGGCAGGTCGGTGTAATTAAACTCTTTTGGGTTTCGTTGAGTGATCCGTACAATCGCATTGGAATTGCCAAATAATGTCAGTCATTTTCAGGCAAAAACGAGCCAAATTGCAGGTCTGTTTAATGGGCGGACCTGTGGTGTTGAAATCAGTTCATTCAATGGTGTGTTACATAAGTTATGCAACTCTCCCACATTTGCAAATATTTTAGTTTGTTTCTACTTACACAATAACCAAATGTTACAGCTCAGTTGGTTACATAACCTACAGGAATGCTCTTCCGAACATTTTTTTTTCGTAATGTTGCCAGAAGGGGTGGGGGAAGGGGGATCAGTTTAAGTCAGGTTGATTTGCATCTTGTTCAGTCTGGAACTGTGGAGCAGGCTTTACAAGACCTAAAGAACATTCACTGCACTTGTTTTTTAATCATACAGCAGTTGAAATAGTAAACAACACTGATTGCAGCATATCCAACACCAAGACTTCCCCCTTCCCTCCCCCCCTCCCAAAAAAAATAATTCATTTAATTATGAATAAATTTAAAGTTGCAAGAGCCTTTTTAAGCCTCATAAATCACAAATCATCATCATAATTTAATATTTCATTTTGGTTTATCCGGTGCGGACAGGTCATTTGCCAGACGGAGGAGGATTGGCAATTGAATAAATTAAAAGTTGCAAGAGCCTTTTAAAAGCCCTCATTTATCAAAAATCATCATCATAATTTAATATTTTATTTTGGTCTATCCGGTGCGGACAGGTCATTTGCCAGACGGAGGAGGATTGGCAAGCGTTGACCGACAGTCTCAAGAAAAGTAAAGTCAAATGTGAGAAGGAACTCTACCAAGTACTAGCAGAAAACTTCCTGCCAGCTATCCATACTCTGTTCACTGCCAAGGTCAGTAGTAAAGGCTTCCAGTTAACAGGTCTTGCTCTAACTTTTTAATACAAGTACCGTGGAAAAAAACCTGAAATATATGCAAAAGTCAGTAGAATCAAATCTTGATAATTAAACAAGTGAAAGCAAATTATAAAAGAAATGTTGTTATGTAATTGCGTTCTAAAAAGGAGAAACTCTATCTTGTGGTTGAACGAAGATTTGGTTTTCATTTGTGCGAAGATATTTTGTGCGAAGATTTCATATTTTTGTATACTTGTGCGAATTTTGTAGATTTTGTATCTGATTTGTGCGAAGATATATTGATAAAAAAAAGAACCTTTCTCCAGAAATACTGGAAGTTATTAGATTTTGCAACTTTGATGTACATCTTATTTCATATTTGCATAATTTTGCCTGGCATTTAAGAGCATAATAGGCATAATTTGGCTATTTTTGTTTGTTTTTGTTTTCTTTTGTTTTCTTTCTTTGTTAGAAACCTACATTTTAATAAATATCTCTGGAAGGCTATCTATGTGTGTTTTGTAGTTTAAATATTTCATCTTTGGTAAATTAAATTTGTGGGAGACTATTAAAGTTTGGGGGTTAACATATCGAGTCAGTTCAGAAATAGTTTTTTTGTAACCCTACGGGTTTTGGAAGACTGGATCACCCACGAGGGGTAACTTTGTCTCTGTAGCTTTGACCAAACCTGTCAGTTCTTGGCAGCAATGGATGAGGGACTGTTGTGCCCAACATGCCGTGACAGTTGTTTTAACTCTATTGCTCTCTCCTTTAACTGTATTCATTTCAGGAACGAGAGCTGAGGAGGAAACTCCAAGATTTAGCACCAAAGAGGACGTCATCTAGAATAGCTGTGAAGAAATCTAAGCAGGAAGAAGAGGTAAGAATGACATTATTTAGTGCTTTTATTTCAATACAGAAAAACTGGGTGACTGATGAGATATCTGTGAATAGATCTAAGCAGAAAGCAAAGGTAATGATGGTATTACCAGCCATTTTATCTAGACAGAAAACCTGGGTGTTTGATGTTATATCTGTGAACAGATCTTAATGAAATATAAGTGAATAGATCTAAGCAGAAAGCAAAGGTAATGATGGTATTACCAACTGTTTTATCTAGACAGAAACCTGGGTGTTTGATGAAATATCTGTGAATTGATCTTAATGAAATAAAGGTGAATAGATCTAAGCAGAAAGCAAAGGTAATGATGGTATTACCAACCATTTTATCTAGACAGAAAACCTGGGTGTTTGATGAAATATCTGTGGATTGATCTTAATGAAATATAGGTGAATAGATCTAAGCAGAAAGCAAAGGTAATGATGGTATTACCAACCGTTTTATCTAGACAGAAAACCTGGGTGTTTGATGAAATATCTGTGAATTGATCTTAATGAAATATAGGTGAATAGATCTAAGCAGAAAGCAAAGGTAATGATGGTATTACCAACCATTCTATCTAGACAGAAAACCTGGGTGTTTGATGTTATATCTGTGAATAGATCTAAGCAGAATGAAGAGGTTATGATGGTATTGCCAACCATTCTATCTAGACAGGAAACCAGATCAGAAATTTAATAAATGTGAACCAAGCCAGTAATAAAGTAATTGGAAACATGTTTGAAGAAATGGCAAATACTTTAGGCAATCTTAAAAGATTAATAAATACAAATTTGCGACTATGCGCAATGATTAAACATTGCTAGGACTAAATGTTGCACTGCACAACAATCGTATAACTAACAAGTTAACGCATGAATCTAACCACAGCAGGTGCTTGCCGATTTTTAACACAGCACAGTGCTAGTGAAGCATTGTGAGAACCTGTACCATTGCGATATTTGCTGACAAACTGCTTTAGTATTGTATTTGATAGGTTAGGCTATTTTTCCAAAGCAGATTATGATGCTTGTAGTCGAGTAATCGCAAGTTAGGTTTTGAGCGTGATAAATCAAACTTCCAAAGTGTAATTGCGACTAGTGGTGATTAATCGATTACAACTATCAGCACTAGTACTGAACAGTGAAATTTTTGTTGGTATAACTTTCACAGCAAATTAAACCGGTTTTGGGTAAAATGGGTTAGCATGCTAAAGTAGTCACAGCATCTTAAGCTTGTTCACTGGCAGCGTTTAAAGTTCCAAAATTTCCAGATATATTTGGGAAGGTGGTGTCATACATCGAGTGTCTCAGTATTCCAAGGTTGAATTTTTTTTGGGAGGGGGGGTGGGGGAGAGGGGCGGGGGAGGCGCAAGTTTGTAATTAAAGAAGTGTACAAGCTTCATATTTGCTGACCATATTGATTATTTCTAGTTTATTCAGGACACATTCTGATTTTCTCTAACGTGGACCGTAACACAAACTGTAACCTGTATGTTTGTCACATAGGAGAAAGTGAAAGCATTGTTGGATCATGAGGAGGAGGAGAGGCAGAAAGAGGAAGAAGCCTCGAGGAGAGAATTCGAGCTCACCGTGCGGAGGAGGAAAGTACAAGCCGAGGAGAGACGGAAGTTAGCTGATGAACTGAGAGAGAAAGAAGAGAGTAAGAATTCAGAATTATCAGCACTCTCTGATCTATAAGGAATATATAGAATAAATAGAGTTCAGATTTGTTTACACTCTCTGTTCTATAAAAAATAGATAGAATATATAGAGTTCAGATTTGTCTACACTCTCTGATCTATAACGAATATATAGAGTTCAGATTGTCTACACTCTCTGATCTATAACGAATATAGAGAATATACAGAGTTCAAATTTGTCTACACTCTCTGATATATAAGATATCGGTCATTCTGTGGTTTCCTTTCACTCTTGTCAGCCATCAAAAAGAGGGGAATAGCTGGTGGTTGGAGGTGATAGGAAAGGATGGAAAGAGAAAAATGGGCAAAGAGAAAAATGGGCAAAGAGACTGTGTTCCTTTGCTTCAACATAATCATTGCCAATTGTTGATAATGAGAGAGTATGGGAGGGTTGGGATTGAGGGAAAGGGGTGGACACTACCAGAAAGGGGGACGGATACTCTTTGAGGAGGAAAATAAAGATGGGAGGTATGGTTTATCTTTGGTGGCACACTACCAGAAAGGGGGACATATACTCTTTGAGGAGTGAAAATAAAAATGGGAGGTATGGTTTGGTCTTTGGTTCCAGCCGTGAGTTGTTACCCTTTCTGCCTGATCCATTATAGGACCTAGTAAGGGACCCAGTAAGGGACCCAGTATAGGACCCAGTAAGGGACCCAGTAAGGTACCCAGTAAGGGACCTAGTAAGGGACCCAGTATAGGACCCAGTAAGTCTCTAAAGATTCATCAAGTTTTGCTTGGTACAGGTTGAATTTGCAAACAAATTGTCAGTGATATTCTTTTGGCGAATCAGAAGATCTTCTTTGTCTGTTCTAGGAAAGAAATTGAGGTCTCTAAAACGTCATGAAAGAATCGTCGACCGCAGGAATCCTTCAGCCAAGCAAAAGAAGAGAATGTTGTATGAAGGTCTTAAGAAAGGTAAAAATCTTTCCATCGATAGTATTATCGATTCATTTATCTTTTTTTAAGACGGGCGGTGAAATTACATCTTTACAGTGACAGGACGATGTGAAATCCAATGTCGTACAAAGAAACATTTAGTGACCGAAAACACAGGCAAGGAAACAGTGGAGGGAAGTTTCTTGTTTGTTGTCTCATAAAGTTGGACTGACTCTACTTTTTTAAGCATTCAAGAATGGCGTAGAAATTTCCAAACCCAATTGGAGGTTTGATGAAAAAAAAATGGAATAGCGTAATTTAATGAACATCTTTTGCTTGTGAAAGTATCAAATTTCTTGCTACCGATCTATCTATGTAAGTGATCCTTGGGATAGAATGTTTGTCTTAAATGACGGTGGATGCTTTTGACATCAGTCCAGGCTGTGTTTTGCTATCAACATTCACTAATGCTAATGTTCACATTCAATAATGCTAATGAACAGCTTGTTGCATCATCTGGACAAGCAGAAAAAACTGCCTCTGTGACATTTGTCTGGAAGGTTGCACTACACATTTGATTGGACTTTTTCTTGGGATAGTGTAAACATTTTGATATGTTAATTAAGAAATGACCCAGGACTGCCTGAGCTTTGAAATACAGTTTACTAAATCCTCTAACTGGCGTTACTTGTTTCATCGATTCCCTTTCGCCAGTGCTAGATGCTGTTAAGAAGCACCCCGATGCGTGGCCATTTGTTGACCCCGTCCAGGAATCTTTTGCTCCAGCTTATTATGACATCATTCAGAGTCCTATGGACATTAGCACAGTGGAGGTCAAAGTTCAAGAAGAGATGTACAGGTCAAAGGCCAAGGTAGGGATGTATCCATGGAAAGTGTCCTATGCCCTTCCCCCCTCCCGCTGCTTCCCTCCTCCCAATCTCATCTCATCTCCTCCCAAACTCCACCTCCTCAACTACAAATTAATAACTAGGTAACAATAGTATAGCAAGTAGTATAGTGTAGCAATAGTATAGCATTAGTATAGTATAGTATAGCAACAATAGTATGTCAAGGTATAGCTGGGCTGGGTAGCCCTTTTTAGATGAGCAAAGGGCTTGTAACCCTGAGGTAATGGGTTTGAACTCTGCTCTAGCCAAAAACTTTCTTTTTGCTCTTTTACAAGTTCAAGAAAAAGTTTGTTAAATTTCTGTGAATCTTCCGGAACCCTCCGACTAGTTAAGTGTGTCTTTCTACCATCATGGCTTTCGTGTTGTCTTTTGTTTTTCAGTTTGAGGTAGACATGGAGTTGATTTTCAGTAACTGTGTAGAATACAACGGACCTGAGAGTGGTAAGCGACATTCTTTGTTTCGAGAGAAAGGTGCTTCATGTAACCAAAACTTTATATATATTTCATCAAACGTGTTGAACGATGCTCGTGGAAATCACAAAAACTATTTATAACATATCTACCTGTCTGTATGAATCAACTCATATACAATTTTGTTGAAAATGTAATATAAAATCTATGACTACCTCTTATCAATTCTAGAATGAGATTGAAATAATCCTGTTTTGAAATTACTCCTCTACAGAATACACGATGATGGGTGCCAACGTAGCCTCCTGCTTCCAGGAGGCCCTGGACCAACATTTCCCTCCCGGTTGCATCAGCGATGGGGAATTATCGGATATTGCGTCCGACCAGGACTCTGCCTACTGCCTCTCGTATCCAAGGGAACTCCGGCGGAGGAGCAAGGCGCTCAATTACACCGAGATGGAGTCGACCTCGGACAGTAACGACACCGGTAGAGACGAAGACGACGACGAACAACGGTCGGAGGAGAGAGCAGAAGAAACCAGAGTGTACCCCTCGTATCACGAAGAGAAACGGAGGTCGGGCGACGTGGAAGTTCAAGAGAAATTTACCAGCGAAGGTCTTCAGTCTAATTCAACTAACCGGGATCACGATTCTGTCGAGGAGGAAAATTCGAGGAGGGAGAGGAACGAGTCGCCAGGCGATGCGGGCAAGAAGGAGGATGGTGGCGTGGCGGTTCCAAATAGCCCCAAGAAATCAAAGATTGTATTGCCAACCAAGAAGGAAGAAGAAGAGCCGTCTGAGAAACTTTATTTCACGAAGGAAGCGACAGTTTCAGAAAAGAAAGAGAAAGTGAGAGAACCTTCAGCGAAGAAAAAATCTCCAAATAGACCGAGGAAGACAAAAGTGACAAGTGAGAAGGAAAGTGTTAGTAATCGGAAGCATTCGACGACGGAGAACATTAGTAAGAGGAAATCGGAAAAGGAGGATGTTTCTTCCAGCTATGTCGATGACCAGACGAGTAACAGTCATCTAACTTCTCTGCAGAGACTAGAAGCGATCACAGACCGTCTAGGAATGTCTTTAGACGAGGACGACAGGAAAGATTTCATCGTCAGAGGCGATAACTCCATCTCGAGCAAGTCAGAGGAGAGCCCCGAGGCTATAAGTGCTTCCCCTCCTCAGCCTGTGACGATTGCAAAAGTGGCTGCCAAGGTCAAAGAGGACTTGACCTTAAGCGGTGGCCACGGCAAGAGTCTGAATAAAGAGATCGAACACGTCCCCGTTTCTTCAACGCGCGATACTCAGCCACTCGTAAAGATCAAGTCAGAGACGGCACCGACGTTCAGTCCCTGCTCCGTCTCTCATAGCAAACCCTCTAAAAACACTCTTCCAGAAGTGGCCTCGCCGTTGGTGGTGCCCTCAAATCTGTCTACGGTTTACAACGCCGTCAATCCATTGGACCCTACCTCTACACCCTCTGCAAAACCGTCTTCAGATAGCTACGTTAGCTCCGTTAAAGTGGCCACCGGCCACCATCACCCGATGGTGGCAACCGCCACTGCAGATACGTACTTTTCTAATGTCGCCTCCAAGTCAAGCCCGGCAGGTTCCCCAAAGGTCGGCGAAGGGGACGCTCCCCGATTGCTGACCGGTTTCAGACCAGGAAAGTCGAGTCATTTTAGTGCATTCCATTCTGTCGGTAAAGACAGACCGAGGATAGAGGGTTCTGTAGATATCAAACAAAGTTCGTTTCCTGGACAATTGATGCAACAAAGTCCATCACAAATAGGAAATTTAAGTCAGCATGGTGCCAAAGGGCTGTCGTACAGTACTTTCGTACCCTCTGGATCGCCAGGTTTTAATCCCCAGCAGGCTACCAGTTCCAAACTGAATGACCCTAGTTCCCCCTTCCAGTCCTCGAAGCCCTTCCCCAGCCAACCCACAATCGTGCGTCCGGTCTCGAGGTATCCCGCCCAGGCGGCCCAGTCTCTACGACAGAACCAGTATTTACTCCACCAGTCTGGTGCAATATCAAATCAGGCACCCGCCACCATGGGTCCACAGCTAAACATCCTACAGATAGCCTCTGCCCCGTCGCTGACCTTAAATATTCAGCCGAACGGTCTCCTGAACAGCCAATCAGTGGTCAATGTGGCGGCAGGCAGGCAGACAGTCCCCGGGATGTACGGACAGGGGATGAACCCTGTCGTCAATAACCACCACATGGTGCAGCACAACCTTCAACAGAAACCTACATTAGTCGTGCAATACCAGGTAAGTCTGCACCATTCAGATTAATGACCCTTGAACCAGGGGCAAATGTTTAACGGTGTTTCTCTGGTCGTCCGAACCGCAAATTCGGTCGACCCGAAATGTGAGGCAAAATTATAGAAAGATAGTTAAATATGTACATAATAGGAGGGATGTGTGTGTAGGTTTGGTGAATAGAACACCAATATGTACACTGTAGGAGAGATGTGTAGGTTTGGTGAATAGAACAC
>KN886508.1:11598-33654 GCA_000934455.1 Apostichopus parvimensis
AACAGCAATTGTCCTGCAAGAGTAAAGTCTCATTGACAGTCGATACCAGGGGTACAGAAGTATTCTTCATTTGCTTAACTAAAGGGGTGAGAGCAATGCAAGGTTATAAGACACACTTGTATATTAATGTATTTACCTACTGTACTTGTTTATGCATTTAAGTGTTATATTCAATTCATAGAGTACTATATACTTCTGCAATACTGGAAGGAAAATGCATCATGGGTAAAAGAATTTCAGTTCAAATTGATACATCTACTTGATTGACACACTGTACATGGATAAGTATAATGATGAATGCATTATAGATGTGGACTAATCACGTACAGAGCTGGCTTGAAACAATCAAATTGAGCTTTTATCAACTAACCAATATTTGCTAATCATTTAATTTGACTAATAATGATAATTTGATGAGTGAATTGAATGCTGTGCTTATTACTAGATCATACTTTATCTAATTAATATACTGCAGATTCAAAAGTATTGAATATTGTTAGTGTGCTAATAACATCCATATATATGTGTAGATATATACAGTGCCTGGCAGTTCATTATTAAAGTTCAATTCAATCTGTCTAGCTTGCCTGCTGTGGTAGGCTTTTACCAATACGTTCAGCATCAGCGGGAGACCACACGAACGGCAGTGCATATTAGTGGGCTGTCAGGGTTTGAGTGCGATGTCTTTTAATACGAAATGACTTTTTATCGGAAACAAAAAAACATGTACATATTCGACATTTGATCGTAACAAAGGAAACTAAACAAATGCAATTAACGACAGACGCCTACTAATTATTTGATCCTACAGTCAGCAAGGCAGACTTCGTGCGAACTCATGGTGAGATCAGAGAATGAACTTAACTTGCATGAAAGCAGTTTAGGATGACATGGCTATCATGTTTGTAAGTGGGAGGAGACACTTTAAAGGCTGTTTATATGTACTGTACAGTTTAATTAATGTAAATTCAATCAAAAAAGAAAAGAGATAAAAAAGAAAGGAAAAATTAGAAGACAAACAGACATGGGCAAAAAAATTGAAAAGAGAAATCCGAGAAATATATTCCTGATAGTTTTGTATAATGTAATAACGAGATAAACAGTAGCATGAATATATATATATATATATTTATTGGCAATGCATGCACTGTAATGCAAGATGTACTTGAAAAACACTCGAAAGAACATGCATTCATCTATTTAATTCCCTCAATCCGATAAGTAATGCACCACAGGTGGTGATAGTTTTTTCAAACTGAATAATTATGTTAATGTCTTAGCTAACAATGATAGAGATGGCTGGAATATATACATGTAAGAATGCAAGAGGACAATCGTCAATTGAAAAGATTATACCGTGCGATGTCGCTTTTGGATCAAACACAAAACGTATGCTGTTATATATGAACCTTGTACACATCCTGTGCAGCTGCGCCTATAGCTGAAGCACCTATAGACAGGCCAAAGATTATGTGTGTAGTATTGATGAACTCACACATGTGTGTAGTACCGATAAACTCCAACACATCTAAAGTAATTAATGATCAGAAATATACCTCTTCCAGAATATATTAGTAAGCCTATACACTCAACTTCCTGCTAAAAAAAAATAAAAATTTCGGACCTAAATCTTTGTGGACAAAAATCTTAATAACTGACACTGTACTAATATGGTCTACCCTTGCACACTTACCCTGACCCTCACCTATCTGGCCCTTGGAACAGTTATGTCACCATGCAGGCTCCCTATATTTGTACACTTCGCATATATATATATATATATATATCCCATACTCCCCAAAACGTACTGGTTTGGGGATTAATGAGTGACGATACTTACCTGTCTACATTCTATCTCCCTAATCGGAACATGATCGGAACATTTTACCACTGTGCCCCCCCCCCACTTTGACCTGCACTGCCCACTTTCTCCTCCTCCCGACAGGTTAGAGAGGAGCCAAGTAAAATTTCCAGACAGGCTATAGAATTTCCCAGGCATCCAAACTGGCCCAGCACCTCAGGGCTGTATGGGCCACTGAACCTATCTCGTCAGTCCTGCCCTCATCTTTCCAAGACTAAATCATCCTAACCTTATTTTCGTCGCCTGGGCCTTGATAACGTTTCATCACTTCCCTCTTATCATACCATCCCCCTAATCATCTCCTCTATTGTATATCTTTTCTATCATCTCCATTTGTAATCTGATTCCTCGACACGATTTTTCTCTCCCAACCCTTCCCAGAGCCTCACTGAAATATTCTTCCCAAAATCTGTATTCTCAATGTTCAAAACGGCATCGGGATGAAACGATTCTGTAAACTTTGCACATTCCCGTGTACGTATAGTAGAAGTTCCATATGAAAGAAAGATATATTTTCCGTTGTGAAATATTGACAGATCTAAATCATTATGCGCTAGTTTACAGTCACATCAATAACATGAATTAAAATCAACCAGCTTTAGTAGGACATGTTAAACTTTGTTGCCATCTCGTCTCATCTCAATTTTTTTTCTTGTCTTTTATTCGATCTTTGAAAGCATTTGAGACATAGCAAGCATTTCAATTTAATTGATTCATTCTTTTTTAAGAAGACATTCCATGATACCGAACATTAATACCTGTTCGTGATATATATGCTGCGATCGGTAAATCAAATTTACCAGAAATCTTGCATCACGCCGTGTTTGCTAAAGTAAGTAAATTATTCCCCCTTAAAGTAATAAAAGTCAAACATAAATGACTTTGTGAAATGTTTGATATGAACATATTTGACATTGCATCTAAATCACTGAAAGGAAGATGGAATGCTCATATTTATGACTGTGGTGCCAAAGCAACTTTTGAGAGTTACCTAGAGCTGTAATAATATATAATATATGGAAAGAATTATCTATCATCTTGATGTAAAAAAAAAAAAATCATTATGTCATTTGATTTTGTCTGATAGAAAGGCATGCAGTCAGCATTTTACACCTACAGTATAGCCTACAGCTGGTCTCAAAATCTACATGAAATGTAAACAAAATTCATACCATTGCTGCCATGGTCGTAACTAAATTTCATTTTCAATCCAGTAACAATCTAAGTTGGTCAAAAAGGGTGCTGTGTGCTACAAACCTACTATACCACATTATAAATTATTGTAAGCTAGGTACATCAGAGTGCATATGTATAGATGAGACAGGTAAGGGAAGAGTGAAGTAAATTCAGGGAACTTTAAGAATGATAAACATTCCAATGACTATTCACACTGTAAATCATATTGTATTCTCACAACTAACATTAAAGGAGCAGCATTTCCACCTGACCATCTTTAAATACTTTAATAATACTTGCGTGTATGATACAGGTGCAATGACCAGCTCGATATAACATCTAGGTTAAAAACAATTAACATAATGTTACACTGTACATCAAAGACCAGTATGTGAAACATATCGTTCCTGGCATGAACTGTTTAATTATTACAACTTAAGAAATAGGCATGGCTGTAGACAGCAAAAAAAGAAGGAAAATAAAATAAATAAGGGAAAGAAGGGGAGAGGGAGGTGGGTGTGCAAGAGGTGGGGTGGGTGTGTGAGCAAACTTGGTTATTCAATTACTGGTTAACCATCCAAAGAGGAAATTGCTTATTCCCCTTGATTAGTTACTTTGGTTTTCCAGGTGGGAAAGACAAGTCCGCGAGCACCCGCCCCCACCCCCTACTATGCCGATGCCCTTGGAAACAGAAAAACGTATCACAAAGCAACTTGCTATGTCTACATGGCTCTACAAAAGTATGATTACTTGTAGATCCACACAGAACCCATGTTACATTCCAGTACTTTATGATATAAAGAAATTACAGTTCTCCCATTCATAAAATGCATAGACGTAATTATTCATTGAGAAAAATATAAAGAAAGAAACCCATCTTGTACAGAAAAAACTTGCTATGTCAAAATAGCTCTACAAAAGCTAGATCCACACAGAACCCATGTAATATTCCAGAACTTAATGATATTCTGAAATTACAGTTCTCCCATTCATATAATGCGTAGACTTAATTATACATTGAGAAAAAAATAAAAAATAAAACAAACCATCTTGTACAGAAAGTTGTATCAGAGCTGCACTTAGTGTATAGTAACATATATACTAACAGTATACACTGAGTAGTACATACACTAACAGTTAAGTGCATGTCAAAATCCCTCTATAAGTCTTCTTCTTGATATCCCAATGTTGTTTGCGCATTAGTTAGACAGGCACTTTATTCTGAGCACGTCTCAGAATACAAGCAACTTCCCAAACAAGTTCTTTTGCATTCGTCAGATTTTTTGCTAAAAGCAGCTCCAAGTCTTAAGTTCAAAACAACAAATTTCAAATTGAGTGCACTTGACTACTGTATTACATCCATCTGCATAATAATGTGCTGGGCTTTACTATAGAAATTCAATTATTTGGCAAGTTTACTGTGTACAATTTGAAATTATTGAAAAGGAATTTTCTTTTTTCTTCTGGTGTATGGTAAGGTCATTTGCTAGGATTATAGAGAAGCAAGTTGGAGCTTGGTTGGCTAACAAAAATTTGCTCCTTTTTTATTAAGCTGCATTTGAATTGAATCAATCAGAGATATGACTATATGGTGAAAGGCTTTCCTTTCCTGGGAAAAACCCGGAAAAATTTTTTTGCATACAAGGACACATTTCAGATACATGTATCATCTTGTTATGGATATACATCTTAGATTAAAGCACAACGGTTGACAACAGACAAGTAATCTTAAAGGAGCAATGGGGCAGGGGGCAGTGGATAGGGGTTGGAGGGGGTAGGGCTTGGAGGGGGGAAGATCCTATTTATCAGTTTGAAGGAAGGGTACAGTACACTAGTTCATCTTTCACACAGAATTGCAACAAAGACTGTTCCTCCTCAGATACAGTTAAATTCAATATGCTTGATCTTGTGTAATATTTTGTTGAACATAATAGGTAAACGATTTAAAAAAAGAGAAGAAATTCAACAAACGCATGTGCCTTCCCCCTTTAAGTTCTGGATCAGTCGAATTGATAAAAACACCAGCATGTGCCATATTTTTCGCCAGTGTGTACGTAGCGAGAAAAACATGAAGATTTGCATGTTCTTAAAGGAGAAACAAAGGAGAGCCAATCAACACCTTTTGTTTGTACAGATAATTTTTTGTGACAATTAATGACGTATTCCCCAAAGTGCTTATTCCGTTTGGGAGATCTCACGCTTTTCAAAGTCTTATCAGAAGGAGCTGTCCACTTTGTCAATGTATAGTATTGATATCACAGTGCCACTACAGGAGGTGAAAATTTTTCCTTTTTTTTATCTCTTCATATTATAATTGTGAATTTGTAAAACAATTAATTGTTTCTTTGTTTCTAAGATTAGAAGAAAGGTTAAAGACATCAGTTGAAATGTTGTACAAGTTGTAAAGTAAGGTCAAAGGGACCTACACTTACCTACAGAATCATAAAGTGTTTAAAGAAACAGATGGATGAAAGTTTCATGGAAAAAAATTCACGTAGCTTCACTTCTGAAAGGTAGATTTGGAAGGATGAGAAAGTGGGCGGTGCCCGGGAGGTAGGAATAGAGGGCTCATTGCTAAATTGATTCCAGTAATGCAGCTCAGGTAGGTAGGAAGGATAGGGAAGTGCAGATGTAGTTTGGAGACAGGTAATAGAGGAACAAAGTCAATCCACAATGCCATAGCACAATTATTATTAAACGAGTTCATTAGAGTGCTTTAAGTTTAGCAATCACCGCTTGGAATAAAATTCACAGCTCACTGGTTTTGGATATTTTACAAGTTAGAACGTGACTTTTAAGGCAGAATTTTGGTATGTTATAGTTAACGCGTTTTTAAGCAGAAACGGTAAAATAATTGAATGCTGGTAATGTTTCATTGGCTATTGTGATTTTAAAGATATTTACATAATTTAAAATATACTAAAAAACTCCCAGAATGCTCCTAAAAGGCTATTAAACGTGATGACAATATTCAGCACTTCAGCACAATTCATCCATTAAAAAAAATAATAACATTTGAATTGACAATATTTGCACTTTTCCATTCATTCAGCCCACTACTGATCTACCAAGACCCAGTGAATTCTAACGGTGAGCTTTAATGCTCATCCCCAAAACTACGGTATGTGCAATATGTCTATAGGCCAATCGATAAGTCAAACACACTTCTAGCAGATCGATAATACGACTGCGATTATTTCTCTCATGTTCCGGTATCCACTTGAATATCTTCACCGAATAAAACCCAATCAACCCACAAAGAGACAAACATGTCACAGAATCCGGATATCCCCCAAGGTACCCCACACGAAGACATAAAGACTATAGATTTTAAACTCATTAAAATTTAAAGCTGATTTATGCCAAAAATGAAAACAGACATTTTCTTTTATTTAAAATGACTGTCCCTAAGGTTCTGTTTCTATGCTAACTTATATACTTTGTTTAATCTTTTTCAAGCTGGAATAGAAATAGAAAAGATTGACAAAAAATAGAGAAAGAGAAAGAAAGAGGGAGAGAGAGAAAAAAAATCCCACATACTGACTTTAAACTTTGATTCCATAATCTTCCCTACATACCCAAAAGGAAGACTACTTCTCCTAAATCCGCATCTCGGGTTTCCAGAGACTCCTGGAGGTTTTCATGAATCCTACCCATTTCGGAATATTTTTGCATCAGAAAACAAGGAAGAAAGATAATCCTAAACTAGGTGCCTCTGTCTGTATTCAATGACAAGAATCAAGAGGGGAAGCAACAGTTTATTTTGAAACTTTGCAAGAACGATCGTATCTTCATTTAAATGAGGTTTTTTTCCCGATCGCAATCAAAAGGCAGGAACATAGAAGCAGAGCCCTGCTGTAACTACAGCTTAGTACAGGCACTGATAATAAATACTCAAAACTACACTGGGAATCTCTATATCTTTAAGGCCGTTACAGAGAGCCTAACAAGACATGATATACCAGAAGATAAGACTCACAAAAGCCCGGAAAATATTTTCCAAGACAGACTCAAATATGCAGCTTTTCCGATACTAATACGGTCTGTTGAATGAGAAGGAACAGATGAAATTTTTGTTGGGAAAATTGGCGGGAAAAAAAATGAAGAAGAATGAAAAGAAGTAAAGAGACAGATTGTCTAAAAGCCTTCGATACGGTGTATTCCCACATGAACATCCTTTAATACAGAAATTGAAGAAAATATCTGAGGGGGGAAAACGGTCGTCATAGTTACAAATATTTCAGTGTTTAATATATATGACACAAGCAGACAGATACTTTGGCTAATGATCGTGAAGTTCTCCATCTTGTGCAACAATGTAAGCAACCTAAGCTGTGCATGGTAATATTCCAACACTAAAAATGAAAAAATAAATAAATAAATAAAAAAAATGGAGAGGACTGCGATATTTGGCTGACCTTAGCATGTATTACAATTTCTCTGATTTGGGAAATAAACTAAAAGGAATGGAATCCATATGAGACCTGAAAGTTCAGTAAGATGCTTTAAGACAAATGAAGAGGCCAAGAAAAGAACAGCAGTTATATAGTTACTAGTACTGTAAGTTAAGGAAAGGACAGGACAGGAATAGTTAATCTATAGTGAGGCACAATCTAATGAGGTAACTGTGTACAAAATGTGTTGCAATACCTCATGTATCGCAATACCTCCATTAAATTTGAAAATTAATTAGCAATCTATATTTAAGCATTTTCATGGTGGTAGAGAGATGCTGTTGTTTAAATCATCAGAAAACAAACTTTGTTTGGCAAATAATTCAGTTCTTTGATGGGAAACCTCCAGGAAAATGTAAGATGAACGAAATTCTAGCAGATTAAAATTATACAAAAATCTCCCAAGAGTTTTGTCTTGTGGGACTTCAAAATTGTACATCCAGAAAGAAAGACAAATTGGCTCAACTTGAATGCAGTGCTAGAAACATTTTACTCAAAAACCAAATGTTACAGACACTTTGGGCGGTAGAATGAGAAGGGAGGTCTTTGACCAGCCGGGTCCGGACATAGAGGGTGCACAGTGTTAAAAGGTTACCAGTTCACTCTAAACATGGTAGAATGAGAGTGCTGAGTTTGTGGGGAGACAGGTAAGCTTGTCACTTGTAAACATCCAAACCTGGTACGTTTTGGGAACTTTTAGTGGGATATGTGAGGAATGGGAAGAAAGGATTGAAATAAATACAAACAAGCTGTACTACATGTATTCATCTACATGAGATGACTAGATTCCTACAATATCTACTAGAAATAACCCAAAACTTTACTGGTTTGGTCATTTTCAAATGGCGTTGCAGGTCTGCTGAATACAATGGTAGTTTCAGAAATGAGGGGGTGATGACCTTAGAGACGGTTGTTAGGGAAACGGTGCAATAAAGCTACCAGTTTGTAGTAATTATGGGATATCGGAATGTGTTGTTTTTTATCGGAGACAGGTAAGAGAGGCATGAATTAGATGCATGGAATCGACAGAAAATGGAGTCCCGATGCTATAAAAGCCAGGATGAGGTATCATTGCACGACCTCCATCACAATATCTTCAATGCACCTAGCTATGACGTACAATCACATAAATCTGACTATGGAGAACTGTACATACTCAATATCCTGTTTATTAGTTTTCAAACTGCATTACATACACCTGAACATTGCAATGAACATCACCTCATTTTGCCGTTAATTCTATGTAAATCCAAACTTCACGCTGCCAAAACACATGAGAATTGGTCTTACGTGAGCAGTGGAGGCTCCTGGCTATAATCAAATCGTAAAATAAATTGTACATCGTCATTATCTCCCCTTGTTTAATGCAAAAATAGAAAAAAAAATTTCCCACTTACAACTGTTATCTGACTGTAATCAACAAAAGAGCCTTGTAACATGGCAAATGGCAGGAAAATGCAATGATGACAGAAAATCCTTTGGAATACCCTAAAGAAATTAAGATTACTCTCTCTGTCAGTGAAACTCAAAAAGAAAGAAAGAAAAAAATTTAAACAATTCAAACAGGCTTCTAACGAAGGTAGAGCTATATACTGCTTCAAGCATTGTAGGAAAATAACACACTGATATATCTTTCTACATCAGTACACGAAAACTAACGTACGAAAAAAATTACACTCCCACTCAATTCAAACAGCACTGTAGTGTACAATGACCACCTGTAACTTATTGCAGGCATGCACATATATAAACTCTACATGCTAGTTATACCCCAACTCGCCGTCTGCGCTCTAGCACCCAATCATTGCTCTCTATGCACCCTGTGTCCACTAAATCTTATGGCCAGCGATCTTTCCAGTACTCCTCAACCCTCCTTTGGAATAAACTCCCACTCAACATAAAGAATGTCGTGTCTGTGGAGATGTTCAAAACTGTTTTGAAGACACACCTGTTTTCACTGTTATAATTGTTGTGTTTACTCTTATTGTATATTGTGTACATATCTTTCACTTTCTTTTGTACAGGGAGGGGAGACTTTATTGCAAGTTGGGCTATATAAGAACTGTTCATTATTATTATTATTATTAGTACATTTACTTGAAGAACTAAAATTCTGTCAGTAGCTCTATTTGGTTTCCGAGATCAAACTCAGTATAAACATCAACACTCACTTGTCACTGTGCATGATAAACACTGGTTTTTGGTCAATTTTGACCAGTAATAAGTAATGCTATAAACCTGTCACCTCTCTATCATTTTGTACAAATTGTACTGTTAAGTTTTGTTTTTGTTGTCTGCCTACAGTTTCATTAGCTAATTGAAATGGACTGTGCCAGCCTTTGACCTGATACTTCCAGGTCACACTGTTTTGTCCCCACGATCCTTTCCGAAGTAAACGTACTGTAACGATACCTAGGCTACTCAGCTGGTGTATCGTTGAGGGTCGTAAAGGATGATAAATCTTCCAGGGGTGTTTTCTACAGTTTAATCAACTAATTAACATGTTGTCTACAAAACAAGAACTAAGAGCAAGAGATCCAGCAACAGTATAGTCCTATATAGTGTGACAAGTAGACTGAGAGTATCAATACTATAGTTTATTGTGGGCTATAAAAGAAGACTCAATAAAGTACAGTACGAAATATGGCTGAAAAGCCATAGCTGGGGAAGGTCTCCCCTTCTTACAGTTTATGCTGTAATGTCCAATTTTGTAGCAATATGAAAGCAAATTTTTTTAAGCTGCTTAGAGTCAAACAAATTAAGGCATGCTCATATAACTCACAGTAAATCCCTGTATAAAAATATATAGATATATATGTGCATAAGGCAAAATATGTCACCAAAGCAGAACTAGTATTGTTCCATACAGGTGGCAAATACCTTCAGTGGAATTACAACCTTCCTAACCGGTTTCAAACCTCTGGACAAATAATCAGCCTCAACTGCCTATTTGGTTAGGGTGTCCGCATATACAGCGGGAGGCCCGGGTTCGAATCCTGTTGGAGGCTGGAAGTTATTTCACTGTTCTGGATATTCTAACTCACTAAAATTTCAATTACATACTGTATATATGAACACAAAATCTATTTGTGTTGATCTTTGAATCAACCTGGCGACCATACTTTTGATGGACACACCATACTGTTAACCAGAAAACGAAAATGTTTAGGGTTACGGTGCCTAAACATATTCATAGTGTGGTATGCCATACATGTTCATATTCATGAACTTGTGCACACCAAACTGAAGAGGATTTTCTATTGACTAATGCAGCAACATATAAAGAAAGGTATCAGGAATCAGCTATCATGCTGACAAAGCATCAAACGTTTAATTCACTGGTAAGGATTTTACAATATAGAATTTTGATTCCAATGTGGGAACCACAAACAATAGGGCACATCTACACATCATGGGCTTCTTGAGATACCATGTTTATAAACTGGCCATCACATACACACTGGCACCTCACACGCTTAAACACACGCCAGCACTATTGCAAAGGTTACTGAGACTTACGCATTGTAACCAAAAATGAAATCTATTCTTTATCCTGTACTTCAAAGAGTTTGCACGTGACGTCAAAAAGCAAAACTACAATACATGTCCCAATTTGTTCCTAGATCCATAGTTGTACTGTATTGATAGGATACTTGTTTCCTGAAAGTTCTACATCAGTACTTACATATATCATTAATTAAAAAGAAACATCCTTGAAGTAACATCCATCGAGTTGGCATGATTGCGAGAAGAAGAAGAAAGGGATATCGATCGACCGCAGGAAGATTCTCCAACCTTGGATGGAGCTTGGAAATTAGAGGGTAAATGGATACGAATGCCTTGGACAACGATGACTTCTGTTTCTGCTTAATGATATCCATGGCCATTATCATTATGACTCCAAATCTTCATTACAGTAACTGGAGGCCAATCAAGACAGACGATGAAAAGCAGCTTTGATTGCGAAGTTTCAAATTCCACGCATCGCTACATCCATCCTATATTGCTGCCCGCTAATTCCGGGTGTACTTTTCAACCGACGACATCACCCAAAGCATCTAAGGCAAAACATTCTGTTGACCTCTTTTTAAGTTCAGGACGATATATATACCACTACCAAGGACTCTATTAATCTGAACAATGTGTGTGACCTGATCATTTGAACAAGAAATTTCCCACTTTTTTTATCGAAACACAAAAAATAAATGTAACCAATTTGAAAATTTAAAACAAATAGAGGGAAACCTTATAATTATGTAAAAGTAACAGGGTTTCCTAACTATCAATTGTTTGTGTTTAATACAGACTTGCTAGTCTCTTTCAGAGTTACAGACAATATGTCAGTGCTACAAGAAGCTTAACTTTATAATGTGAAGAATGTGACAATTGAAATAACATTTTTTATCTACCAACACTAATATAGTCAATTAACCAAGTGACAGAGAAAAAAAAAATTGGAAACAAGAAAATATAATCTAAGAACAGTATATAATTCTACTTTCAATGACTGTATGCTTTAGACTTGCTCAAGTCTCCTCCTTGTTATTCATCAACGAATGCATAGGAATTCAAATGTAGGACGCTCGTTCGGCTTGTATGTATATCGTGTTACAGATCTTCAGTATACAGTGTACAGTACGTTTCTCCATTGTTGTGTACTAGCTACCGTACATTTTGTGACTGTCCTATACTTATAACTATTCTATTCAGTATTTCCATGTATCTTTACTTAAAATTGCCTCATCTCCTGCAGCCTTTCTATATAATAATATATCATAATAATGATAATAAGAATAATCAATTTTTCCTTGGGATAACAGGTCAATATTTCATATTGGAGAGAGGCCCTACATATATCATACAGTTGTATCATACATGAGCTGTGTGTACATGTTATACGTCAGTGATAATAATTTTCAATGTTTTAAAGTTTGTGTAGCAATATTTCTGAATATATCTGAATCTTGTCTCGTATAATTTTCACTGTCTCGTAAGTACAAGAAACTGCTTTCTTCATCCCCCCCCCCCCAACTTTTTTATATATATTTATTTTTATAGCACTGACCATTTCATAGAGCATTTTATGCTGGGATAAAGTCAATCCATTATTTCCTGTTCATGTTTATGATATATATGTTGTTGTTGTTTTAGTGCATGGTGACAGTCTGTTCACCTCACATCATCATTCGAAGACGATCTCCAGATCCGCTCTTCCTCCTCTCTGGACATTTATCACCCTACGGTCCTAGCCTCATTAATTCAAGTCATGCACCAATCGAAAGATTACCCAAGTAAAACCAGATACCCCCTCCAGACAGTAACTTTGATGGAATTTGCAATTGGCGACTGGAATGTCTTTCCCAAACCAATTATTATTCATGGCTTTTACTTTTTCGCATGTTAATAAGACCAACATACTGTATGGTCTAGAACCCTACTGTAGATTTATATACAGGTATATACAGGTGCATGCAGGATTTGACTTGGTTGGATTCTCTCATTAATTTACATTTCTACACAAGAATGATTCATAACGTGGTTGTGCAAATCAAAGTTGGGATCTGTCTATAAGTGCCGACCATGTTTTCAGCTTTTTTTTTGTGTTAATATCATATTTAAGTTGTCAAATCATGATTTGTCAACAAAAGAGACAAACACGTCAATTAAATTAAAAGTAAATATACATACAAGCTTTTAGGTACTTGAGTTTTACCAGGTGAATTTGTCAACACAGTACAGAACAAGAAATCCAAGGTTTATCTAGCTCACAGGTGACATACAATTAAGCAAAAGCAGAAGGCAATAAAAAAAATATAAAAATAAAAACATAATTAACATGCCCCTCTTGCCTGAATTAAAGAGAATTTAGGGAAAGATATAGTGAAAAAATAACTATAATCATTTCACAATGTTATTGCATGCATGAAGCATATGGTCCCAATATATCCCACTGTAAAGTGTGTGTGTCTGAGTTCAGCTAATTGGTAACATCACTTACTGTGATTTTGAAACTATGGAAACTATACTGTACAAAACCTATCCTACCATTGGGACTACTGGAGTAATTGAGTCAGGGAGGTTGCTAGGGTCTTGTGATTATTTAAGAGATCTATGTTGCATAGATAAAATTTTCCAAAACATGTCGTTGTTTTTGACCACCGATTTTTGCAACTATTGAGGATTCAAGCAAATTATTGGTGTTGGGGAGGGGGTGGGATGAGACACTCCCACACCCCCCCCATAGCTATGTCCCTGAATGTCTTACTTACTTTTTGTTCATAACTCGAATTGAAACCTGACTATACGTTATATGCTAGTGAGATTGCAGTTGCTGTATAAACTAAATATAGCAATAATTTTTCCTAACACAATCCAAAATACTGCTCTCAGTACAATATGTGTATTATATGATGCACGTGCACCATTCAGAACCCTACTGTATCCTCGAAATGAAATTGCAATTCCTGATGCCTATTTGATAATTTTCCGAGCTGTTATCAAGTGCTGTCAAAGAACACACACACTTGTAGAGATATATATGCTTTCTATATTGTATAGACAGAGCAATGTGTGATGTCAATTATAGCTATCACGGTACTGGCACTCTCCACACTTATCCATTTATGGAACAAACACTCAAACCATTTTACCAGTCAACTTTTTATTGAAAATGACCAAATTTGCTATATTTCACTAATATAATGGCATTGCTTTTTGACAAATGAATATCTACTGTATAGGTAATGAAATTTTACCTAAGTTCCTTTTTTTGGGGAAACATCTGATATCATTGTTGTTATGGCAACAAGACTGATCATCCAGGATTCTTTATAAATGTCTCATAATTTTATTTTATTTATCACTTTTCTACCCATTTTATTAGTTTTCTTTCCTTTTATAAATATCCCCAGTGCCGAGGGGAAGCCAAATGATATATATGAAACAGAAGGTGCTAATACAATCATCAAACCTAACCATATTGTTTTGACAAAGATCTTATTAATTGGGTGATAAAAGCATTAAAGCAAGATTCTTCTCGTAAATTTTGAAGAACATTAGATGTTACTTGATACTCAACACATGTACATGTTATAAAATATTATTTATTAAGGCAATAAGATATCAACAAATTTATAAAAGCAGTATTTTTTATTATGAGCGAATGTAAAGGTTGTATGAAAAAAAGAGAAATGATGTATTTAGCTGTACAAAGGCAGTTTCACTACACCTCTTTCAATTGTGTAGAGAAAAATTGTGTGTAATTGTGGTAATATTATATTGTTATTATTATTTTATACAAAAAGTGAAAAGTAATGAAAATTTAGACATTTTCTAGTGCCTAATTTAAAATTCCTCAATGTCAAGGAGTTATCTGGATGGTCAAATCCTCTAGCAAAAAAAAAATAAATAAATAAAAGTTTGAAAACTTCTAGCAAATTTCAAGCACTGTTAAGCTTTAGTGCAGATACTCTGCCCGAGCCTCCCGATATTAACTTAACTTCCTGAAATCTACCGAGAGCCATTTTTCAGAAAGTTAATCTCAGCCGTCGACATATTTATCCTTGGATGGATATCCTTAAAGAACTTAACGTAAGGTACATGTTTCTTTTTCCTTAAAAGACTCTGTCTTATTTTAAATGTTCACATAGATGTTTAAGGCATATCTTGGGGCACTGATTTAAACATTAATATTTAAAAGAACAAACCAACTTCATGACAATCTTGCATTTTTGGGTCCTGATTAATCTTCTCAATTTATTTAAATTACAACTCCTTCTTGCAAAATTTGTATGCTTCAATAAACTTCTAAAAATATATCCAACAAATTTTTGGTCCATTTGATGACAATTCCATTAATGATTTGGAAGATTCGATGTCAGTAAATAAATCCCATCTCCATCTTAGTAAATTGCTTTCTCTCTCTCTCCCTCTCCTTGTTAATGTTGTGGTACAATGGGGATTTACATACGTATACTCATAGGAAGGGTTGATTTGATTGATCTGTTACGCACTAATTGTGCCTCCAAGCATTGAAAAATGTGGTATAAAGTTGTTGTCTTTGTATCATGCATGGCATATTGCTATTATTTTTCAAAACAAATTCAAGATATCAAACAATCTAGGCAATACTAAATCTTATCATCATAGTCATGTATGTTTTGTAATATGTTAAGTGCGTATGTAATTCCTACAGCTACAAGACGTGCACACATTTTCTTTTGGCTTTTTTAATATTTTTTATCTCGTTTAGCTTCGTGAGGAAAGAGGAGGGAGGGGTTGGGGGAGTAGGGAGGGATGGGGTCGGCAAAATTGGAGAGTGACGACACACTTCTCATGTAGTCAAAAGTAGGTTTCATGGTGTAAACTAAAGACACAGACTTTGTTACAGTAGGTATACATATATACATTAACTAGAAATATATGGTTACAAAATCACACCCCCAGTCTATGTATAGTGTTTTAGTGACAAATGATGCCTGTGCCCATATTCTGGAAATAATCTATTTCACGTATCATTTGGTCTCTATCAATATTTGATAGGTTTGCCGAACCTGTCCCACATCGTGAATGTCTTGTAGTGGTCGGAAAAAGGTTGAGTATTGTTTAAAGGGTGTGAAGACTCACGCAAAAAGAAACGTCTAATGCCGGTAATCTGACCTAGCTTCGAATGAGGTGTAACAGAAGCGTTATAGGCACCACCATCGATCCCAGAAAATACACACACACAGCTTGCTACCATCGGTAATTAGACACTAGTGTACAGTCAGTACATACAGCTGCGGTCACAGTGTACAAACAATACAGCGATGGATATCTCAGGTCCAGCTAAAGATAACCAAGTTATCACGTTTCATTACTGTACTGTCTGCATTTTGTAGCGACACGAACAAAATGTCAGTGGCAAGCAACAGAAAGTTAACTTTTTCAGATGGCCGCACACGGTTTGGGGCGAGAGTCTTCGATGCCTTTAAACTTCTGATTAGGAGGAGGAAAAGTATAGACAAAGACGATATATATATAGTAGTGCATTATAGTGACCATCAATATTTAAGTGCAGTTTTTTCTGTCTGTAGATGCCAATATACGTTTTAATAACATGCTCAGCATCACAAGTTCATTACTTAAATTCGCTTCTCTTTCATGTTTTTATGAAAGTTTTTCATTTTCAGCTATTTCATGCACGATTACTGCCAACTCTAATTTTAATCAATCACATTTAAATTAGAAAGCATTATTAATTTAAATGCAAGCTCATTAGAGTCATGCATTCAGCAGGCTGAGCACGCAACATTTTGGAATTAATCTCATCGTAAAAAAAAAAACTTAAAATGATATGATTAATTTACCGTCTTAATTTATCTCGCGACTGACATTTTAATCTTCCGAGAAGAGTATACGAACATTAATTAAAAACTCGGCGATCAATTTTCATGCAATTTAGTTTGACGAAGCACAGGTCCAACTGTAGCAGGTATACAAATATAGTTACTTTATAATGTGCAGCTCCCTGTTTGTATAGCTTCACTTCTAGACTTGTACACTACAGGCTCAGTGTAGTACATCAAGGTATGGACAATCATTACCTTATTAATATTACCTTATTAATACCCACAACATACTGCTGTGTTTATGTAGTTATAAACACATTGATGATGCTTGCAGTACCTACTACCTAGCTGCCTCATCACTGTAGGCCTTTTCAATGGAAGATTGGGAAGAAAAAACCAAGATGATCAACCAGGAAGAGCATAAATTAATGGAGGCCCAGTGCTGATATGTTACTAGCTATTGTAAGCTTGGTAGATCAGAGTGCATATGTGCAGATGAGACAGGTAAGGGAAGCGTGCAGTTAACCTTGTATAGAGTTGAAATTTTCAACCCTGTGTAAATCCTCATGGGTCTGATTTGCAGTGCAAATACAGATCAGACCAGATCAGAGAGAATAGATTTGAATCTGGCGATAGATTAGGATTGAGGGAGGAGGATCAGAGCAAGCACGCTGTCTTGAATTTGAGCTTGCTTGATATTAAAACTGGACACAATTAGTAGAACTGTGGATACATAAATAGCAGGCATTAATAATAGCAGGCATTGATATAGGTGTACGTGCTACAGATCACATAGGTTTATGGTCTCCTATTTAATCTTGTAAACAAATCTCAGCACAGAGTCCAATGTAAGATGCACTGGAGACTCTAATATGAGTCAAACTTGTTAATGTTGAAGCTAGTGAACACAGAACCTGTAAAGTGATACGTAATGTCAATTGTTAATATTGAAGCTAGCTGTGAACACAGAAACTGTGAAATGACACGTAATGTAAATTTACATAGCCAAAGTCAGATCGATCATGGGTCTCCGGTTATGTGCAAAACATTACCTTCCTTTGGACAGAATGATGTGCACATAGTTAATTTAATACAATTTATCCAACTGGTGCAAACTTTACAACTTTAATTTAAAGGTTTTTTACATAATTCAAGCAAGGTTTCAAAATTGTGATGTATTTCCCAAACACAGATGAATGCATTTATCACTCACTCCCATTTCTATGCATTATACACCCCGTTAAAAATAATGACCTTCTTCAATGGAGAGTATGTTATACAAATAATGAAGGGTTATGAGTGCAATAGTGCAAATATTTCATGAGTTGAAAGATGGAATGTTCCCATCAACGAGGCGCAGCCGAGTTGAATGGAACAAATTACATCTTTCAACGAATGAAATATTTGCACTATTGCACGAATGGAAACCATTCATTATTTAGTTTTATACAACACCTTCAAATTTGGATATAATTGGATGTAAAATGCACTCATGCAACAGATTGTTTTGAACAGACAGGTTTCTCTGCTCTCTTACCATTGAAAAAAGTGCTATCAAAAAAGTATAACCCATGGTTCTATTTCATAGAGTTTTGCATGCAATCGACGAGCAATTGACCAATCAAATGGCCGGAATATAATTAGGTGTTGTATAAAGACTGATATTATGATCTGTTAATACTATTCTACCTATATCCCACAAACTAGTTGACAGCTACATTAGCAGTAGGTATATTAGAGTGAAACGTAGATCTGGAAAGGATACTGATCAATCGCTTCAATCCAATCTGTAGATTTAGATTTGCATATTGAGATAAAAAACAGCCAGTTTTAAAGTGAAATTCGGTATATAAAGTTTTCATTTTAAGGAGAGGCGGCGTAGGTGTTTGGAAGTTTGCTCATCAGCTGCAATTTCATAAAAACACATATGGCGGCGTCGAGGTATTGGCTATGAAATATTAATTGCATCTCTGATTGGATTGATTTCAATGTCACATATTCTCGATGGAACTGTCAGGGTACGATATAGATGGCCATGAATATAAAACCAACCTTTACGGTATCGATGAGGAAACAGCATACATTTCATACCCAAAACTCATTCAGCATTGTAGACTTCAATGCCAAATAGTTCTGGAAACAATCCAAATGAAAGTGGCAACGATTTTTTGTTCAGGCTGGTTTTTAGATGCTTGCAATACGATAAAACTTTTAACATGTCATTGTGCCATCTTACATTGGTATGCAAGTGAACCCTTATTACTAGGGAAGTGAGGATAGATAAGAAGGGGGGGGGGGGGGGGGAGAGTAGAGGGGATAGCGGAATGTAGAGGGGATAGGGGCCCCCATCAACAATTGAACATTAGTCTGATATGACTCCTGGCACCCCCTATCCCCCCAGCTGCTGTGTGGGGAGGGATCCCTGAATTGTTGCACTAAAGATCATTTTCTGTATTAAGCTCGTTAAAATACTTCAACTGCAAGCAGGCAGCTCGATCAAACTGCAAGACAGTAATCATATGTAAGATGGCAAAGTTTGGCCTGCAAGCAAGTTTACCCAAAACGGATATACACTGCTTTAATGCTGCAAGTAGTTTGCAAGATGTTCTCTTCTATAAGGATGTACATGATACGTGTAATTAAACACGGGGACTTGCACGTACTGCTTCATATGTTATGCATCTTAGGTAACCGTTATGGACGAAATTTGAAGGAAAAGATGGACTCGAAAAACATGTGATCAAGGCACTTTGGAAGGTAGAATGAGGAGGGGCATTGACCGGAGGGGTCTACAGGTCATAGTGTTAAAAAGGCTACCAGGACATTCTAGGCTTGGTAGAACCAGGGTGCTAAGGTTGTGGGGAGATAGGTAAGCAAGGAACAAAGTGAAAGGTGTAACCACACAAGGACATGCAGGCTCTGCTTTGTATGTTACACACATAGATTAATAAGTCTTTCTCTTCTGTCAGGCTGTAACAATGTGTGTAACCAAATATAACATAGACTGATCCTTTAATGCTACAATTGCATTAAGCAATTTCTTCCCTTAATTCTGTTAGGATGTAGGATTAGGTGTTACAACCAAACACAATATACTGTGCAGTATATATATACTATTACTGACCAGTTGCTTAAATGCTAATGTACCAGTTGGAGGAGAAGACCTTTATGATAAAAGAACCATGGATTTCAACTGAGTAGATAACACCAATGCTATTTTCAAGGATATTATCATTACATAAAAGTACTATACTACTGTATAAAGTAGGAGGGTATATTGGTCATCAATGGATATTAGTCAATAACTAGCAAAATTGTACATGCACGGATCAGGGAACGATTTATCTGACCGTGTAATGTTTGTTTACAAAACTGTTAATTACCAAGTTAATAAACCTTTCTTGCATGTTATTATACCGAATGTTAAAATGAAAAACGTGTCAGCTGGCCGAGTGACCAAATTTTTAAAAATTAAACAGAAGCATTATGAACTCACTTTTAAGTAATTATTTGGTGACAAAATTAAGAAGGGAGATATGTCTTTAATAATTTTTTTATCAATTCCAATATTGTTTTATGGAATGAATACTCCTGGTTAATTGTTAAAATTACATCAAATTGACGAAGCTGTGCATGCAAGAAGCTGCTTGCAAATAGAGCGTTTTGAATAAATTTTAGGCTCGAGCAAATTTATGTTGATGGCTGTCACCTCTTCAGTGCAGGCATTAGAAATTGTTAAATCCTTTCAAAACTTTAACATTATAATCATCTTCTATAGATCTGTCCAAAGCCTCCTATCTCCTTCTTCTTTAAAGATTCAAACAGACGATAGGGCATCGAACAAAGAAACAATACTCCATTTTTGTTACATTACTTGTTATTCGATACCATATAAGTTTTATGCTTCCCTGTAGATTCTTATTCTACCTCAGTATGAGATGATTAGGATCTATGTGCTTTCAGAAACTAGATTGCCCAGACACATTGATTGATTGACCAGTTTCCAATCTTTACCCTTGGGTAATTTCGGCAACTATGTTCACCCGCGGACAGTACAGTACAGTATGCAGCTGATCGTGTTTCAGGACCGATACTACTTCTAATAACAATCTATTTCTTGTCTCTCCAAAACCTGTTGAGTCTGAACTTTCAAGGCATTGACCTTGAAGACCGATTGAGCGAAAAAAAGTCTACATACTCCAGGAAGGGTTCTCACTGGAGATATCAGACAGACTCTCGATCCGCTTAAGGATCAACTCCCAAAATTGCACCCGAACGCTCTCGCACTAAGAATATTGACTCAGAGATCTTGATCCCCCTTCTGGGGAGATCAGATCCATGGATCGAGATCACAAAATTCAGCCCGAAATTAAGATTGAAATGCAAACTATATCGTGTGACATCCTTCTCAGTGTACTATTAAAACCAAATTAACCAATTACAGGCACAGAGTAAAAGCTTCAGATTCGATCCAAGATATATATTCATTTACTGCCCGTATTTGACGGTCTCTCTCTCTCTATAATTTTTTTATTTTTTTATTCTGCGTCTGTGAGATTTCTCGGAGATTCTCCGATATATAATTATTGCAGTACTAGATTTAAATGAAGTTTGAACTCATCATACTTAAACTGCATCAATTTTGATCTATTATAAAAGTATCGAGAGAAGAGACCGTTTTGTGATGGATATTAATAAATGAATTTAATAACTTTCATGGGACTATAAAATAATACCACGTAGGTAGTATTATACAAACATGACCATGATATGAGTCTGTACAGTACCGACACTACCCCCACAGAGAATATTTTACGGTTGATTCCATAAAAACGCATAGCATATATATGTGGTTAGAATTTCCTCCTCTCTAGTGACTCTTTGTCATAAATAAGAAGCAGACACAATGCAAATATATACACAGCAAGTACTGTTTTCTAAATTTTTAAATTTGAATTGAAGCTGCTACTGTTTAAAAAAATAATTCTTTATTTTGGTTAACTGTTGATAGATACATGCATGCAATACCACTGTATGAAAACCACATAATTATGAGAATTTAGGAAATTTCCAACTCTTTTGCAAATTATTCCAAATTTCAAGTGGCTTCAAGTTTGTGTTTGCTCCAAATTTCTCATTTTCTCCTCATCTCAAATTCTTCTGTCCATGCAGTTTACTATATATGTCTCTTTATACAGATGTTGCCATAATTTTGCAACATTTATTTTGAGTTCAA
>KN886508.1:55257-79618 GCA_000934455.1 Apostichopus parvimensis
AACCTATTTATAGTTCTACTTTTGTGTGAATTCCATCTAAATTAAGAACTCAAGATTGCTCTTGAAACTTCAGGACTCCAGACCAATTGTGGGCAAAGTACTTCACGTTTTCATCACATGTGACCACGAGTCGACAACTCAAACAAACGGGAGTAAAAATATAAAATTAGAAAAAATATGGATTCACGACCTAAAGGAATGGAAAGGGGTCCACATGAAAGCCAAGGATAATTGTTCAAAGGATACTGGAAAATGCTGTTCAATTTTATTTAATTTAATAACCAAACTTAAGTAAATTACTATGACAATAAATGTGGGATGCATATATATATACACTGCCAATTTCCTTTCTTGCGTGAAATTATCAGTGTTGTAATCATTAGTACTCTATATCCCTCAACACAATTGAGGAATATGGGGTCACTTAAATTTACTTATAATTCCATTTTTTTGTTGTATAATATAAGGTACAAAGTCTGTTGTACACATTCAGAAGGAATGCTCTTTTAAAGAACAAGGGGTGTGAAATAAAATCTGTTTGAAATTTATCCCATAAAAACATCAACATTTATAATACCATATTTCTCTCTTTTAAATTCACATGTTAAACATAATTTACCTCCAGTTTTCTTCCTTTTTTTTCTTCTTGCGTCTAGAAATTCTTAGAAATAATAATTAAGTTTTCTTCAATGAATTATACAGACTCCAAAATATGCGAGCACTTGCTAGACAGTTAAAACTTACAAAAAATAAATAATGAATGAATGAATGAATGAATGAATGAATGAATGAATGAATGAATGAATGAATGAATAAATAATGAATGAAAGAAGTCAAAGAAACGAAAGGTTGCAAGCATGAAGATAAAAAGAAATTTCCAAGATATCTCCATTAATCCCGATAGGCTATTTGATAAGTTGTAATGATAGTTGGTTATTATTTAAAGCAATATAGAATTTTAAAAATTAACATGAAGAAGAAGGCAAAAATAACACATGTATTCCTTTACATGGCGCAAGAGTTTCCTGAATAGTATAAATTCAAGGTTTAAATTTTGCAATCTAATTTCTAATGAACTTAAATGACACAAATCAAAGCAAGGGTTCACAAACTACAATATGGAAATTAAAATTGAGACCAGACCTAAATATGTGCACTTGGTCTCAATGATGAAACGACACTAATGTTAAATCAGCTATACGTATTTTACTACTTTCACAACTCTCGATGTATAGTTAGAGGGCCTGACATTTTAATGACAGCAGGAAAGCAAATGAAATAACAACAACTTTAAGGACACAAAGTTACATCCATTTTAGTCTGTTTTCATTCCAGTTGGCCTTTTGAAGAATATCCTGGCTGGGAACTGCATATCAGGTCCTCTGAAATTTTTTTTACCAAGACAGTTGAAAACTCAGTTTGTTAACAGCTTTTTTTGTTTTCTCTCTTTGCACATAGATATTATAAAAACAGATTCGTTGCCTGATTTACTTTGAACAGCCCCTTGATATGAATGCTAAGTATAATTTCCACCCACATGGTGCAACCAGCTGGTACTAATTACACCTTAAGCTCAGAGTTTTAATTTCGAAGGGTACACCCACAGGAAAATCAATTTTCTAAACTGTTTTGTATAAATACAGAAAGTTTTCAATTAAGTTTTGAATTTCAAGTAAGATATCCCTTGAAGTATATCATCGGAACTTTTTTCGAATTCATTCAACCTGATATCCACAATTTCATGTTACTTTCATTCTGTAATGTTCCATATGGTGGAAATAATTTTCAAAATTCCTTACTAACTAATTGAGATTCCCTACAATTTAATATTGGAATAAAATGTGCATAATTATGATAACAAATCATTTTTAAGTTGGTTTTAAACAAAGTCCTTCATCCCAGTTTTTTTTATTTTTTAGAATTTTATATTTAAATTATGCATACAGAGAGTTTAATAACCTACTGCACAGTACAGATGAACAGTGAAGTGAGAGGAATATTTCTCGAATAGTTCGGCAAACCAAGTTTAAAGTATGACTTGGCTCAACACATTAATGTGCATCTAGTATGAACACATTAATGTTGTGCATACTACATGATATACTATAGTACAGTACGTACATGAGCAGTTCCTTCTCTTATCCCATAATCATTGTACACACGTAATGGCAGACAAACGCATGCAAGGGTACATAGACTAGAACAGTCTGGTGATAACAAACGTACGGCAAGTACGCACTAGCTGTACAGTATACACACTTGAAAATGTATCTTGCAGGACGGAACGAGACACTGGGGAACTAAATATAACATTGTGGAGTACTTGAAGGGGTACCGAAAGATACTGTTGAACGGCAAGTGCCTCAAACCAACCATCCACATCATCAAATTTGACACAAAACAAGTTAATGAAATTCCAGAACAGATTGAGTCCATTTAAAGCAGTATATAGCTTCTTATATTTTTTCTCCATAAATTACGGGTTCCTGGCACAACATAACTGTCACAAATAAGTCTGACTGTGTGTTTCTGACGACGAGTATTGGTACAATATGTATTATATCGTGTAGCCGAGCCGTTATTCCATATCACATGCAGCAGATCTTGAGTTACTTTTGTAAACGATGGAACATCAAGATTTAAAGCCGGGCTGATTTGGATGACACCCTCGAGTGCTGTCCGTCCTTACTGAAACCGTGGGCAAATTGGTTCAATGAGTAGTTAAGAACAACGATACAGTACCCGTCGCGATTTAAGCCGCAGACTGTCGACTTTTCCGTTCTAATCGACCTGAAGAGCTGGCGATGTTTGACACCGCTCCCCTGCTGACCCACTTTCAGGTTATTGCCCACTCTCTCTCTCTCTCTCTTCTGAGTCTACAATTTGGAAAGGTGGTCGTCTCTAGGACGACGTGGAATATTAACCGCTGAAGACTTTTCTGGAGAGGATGGTATAGATCTATTCATGTCTATGACAAACAAGAGATTAGTACATCAGGAGAGGTACATGGAGGCTTTCCCTTCTCCAGAGAATAGATCTCAATTAATCTGAACCATCCCCCGAGGATATAGCTTTGTTCAAACCACACCAGACCTGTTTATAGTACCATGAATAATCCAACTAAAACCTCCATATGCCACAGCGGAATTATTACTTTTGACTAATCAAGTAACGAAAAATTACTTACCTATTGCATTTTTTTTATTTATTATTTTTTTTGTACCGTGTCATTTCTGAAAAAGTATCGTTTGGTTTTCAACTAGTACTTTGTCAGTTTAAGGGCACAGCTTCATGTGAGAGTACATGTTGTATGTACTTTTGGAGTCCCTTTTGTTAATTGCTTTTGATATATTTTTGATCATCTGGAACGTTGTGAAATTTAGCCAAGGCTGTGCTTGAATACATTATATTGCAAAGAAATCCATCTCCTTATTTTTATATGTAAAGTAAAACCCACTTGCGCCGTACAGAGAGCAGCTGGATATCTGAATTTGCGTTTCCTATCAATCTATACCAAATTCATGCATCCACTTTGGTTTCTAGAGAGAATATAGTACATGCGATTTACCGTAAATTTATACAAAGATTACTTTTGCACGTGTACACACGTGTCTGTCGACCTTCTCGTTAAAATATTCGCTGTCAATAAATCCCGCTTTACCAGACAGGCTTAACTCGAATCATCTCAATTAGGGATAATCCTACGAGACCCTTTGCATATATCCTAGAGAGGAACAGTCCATCTGCCGAGAGCCACAGGGAATTTTGACCCATCAAATTAACAGAAATTCCCTTGCTTTAGACCTTGGGTATCTAATTAACATGTCTTTATCATCATATATAAAATTATATGAAGTACAGGTGCCTTTTACTGCCTTTTTGGTTTATAGTGATGTTTACCAAGTCCTTTCGGATTTTTCTAATTTCTAATTTTCTTCCTATGGCCTTTCAATGTACTACAGTGTATACTCCAAGGATCTCATACGGCTTGGTATATGTTACTTAAGACGATTTTAATCATAGCAACAGAAGATAATTAACCCAAGTAGAGTTACATGTGCTGGCTTGGTCTCACATTGTGATTTCCAAAAAAGCAAAGTCCAATGTTGAAGTAACTTTGCTGCACAGCAATATCCACGTAAATTTTCAAGACATACAGTATATCATTATCATCTAAAGGTTTTTTGAAAATTCCAACACTTACTGGTTTGGATATTTACGAGTGATGAGCTTACCTGTCCTCCCACAACCTTAGCTCTCGTTCTACTGTACCCTTGATGCCCCGGACCTCTCCAGTCAATGCTCTTCCTTCTCATTCTACCGCCCAAAGTGCCTATGTAGATACATCCGTATTGCATAGAGGACGCACAGTTAATTCAAGGCACAGTAGAAAGAGTGCTAAGGTTGTGGGGAGACAGGTAAGCGAGGAGCGCAGTTAATTCCCACACTTTAGAAGGAAAACAAATACACCTGTGTGTTTATCATGATTTTCCATAAAAAAATATGGAAAATCATACCAGTTGACAGCTCTGACAAAAGAAAACAGAAAAAAAATCCAAGTTGTCTGTCTGATACTTGAGTTTGAAAACTTGCACTTTAATACCAGACTTGGTGTAACTCCCATATATCAAATGCTGCACCTGTAAGAAATGACAGAACAACGACTATAATTTGCAATTTCCTCAAGTAAATTCATATTTTGGGGGGGGGGGGCAGAGCTTTAATTTTAGCAAATTTGCCATAAAGTATTGATAAACTGTAGTATGTGTATAGTAGTGAATACATACAGTATATGCAGTATTTCTGTGTTCAACGTGTATGCTACAATCAACAAAATCAAGGTCAAAAACAGCTGCCTCTTCGTTCCAAATCGATACCATTCTGAAGTCGTCCCTACAACTCCAATCTTATTTTCACATGCTGAGATCTTTGTTCTCTCAAGTTTGTAGTATCATGTAATATATACTGTACACAACTTAATGTTCAGCAAACTTGCTTATACACTAGATCTTCATTTAAGAGATCTGTTTAAAATCTCTTCCAAATTAACTGCTCAAGAAGGGTTAGAACAATTTGCAGGTCCCTTCATACGTGACGATAATACCAAAAAAGGTACAACTGGTAATAAAGGATATATGTCAGATCAAAATCCTCCCTGCAAATTTAACATTACAGTAATACTGTATGCTTAGGTATAGTTGAGACTATAGGCCAGACAAACATATGTATGTATGTTCATGCAGTATAAGAAAGTTCTGCCAGTATCTTGAAAATTTCCTGAAGATGAAAACGTTTACAATTCTTGTCCTAACGTGGTCCTTCGTTTTCACAGCCGGACACTTACTAGCCACTAATTAAAGTGGAAGGCACCATGTTAAAAAATAGGATGCTGAGGGGGGAGGGGGAGGGGGTGGAGTGCAGCATCCTGGTGCATTGCACTATCTATATTGTACTCCACAGCTTAATTTACACAATAGACACTGTAGATCTGCAGAGATAATCCCTAAATTGTTTTAATACTGACTTATCCTAGCTGAGCAGGATCTCATATCTGCTGCCACTTTTCTAATTTGACACAGGGCCTAAGCTGGTCCTAGCTGTAAAGAGCAATGTGTGGAATTTTTAAATTTTCAAAAATTTACACCATAATGTACAAACATTAATTTCTAATATGATCGACACTTGAAGAGTCACGATAATTATCTACACAGGTTAAGTATGCGATTTTTGGTATCTACCTGCATCAGAAAAAAATTCAATAAAGTCGAAACTCATGAAGAGCTGTTTTCAATGTTTCCACGGAAATACTGTAAACATGTCATCATCTTGTAAACATGTTGCATAATTTACAGGACAATTAGAATCATTGTAACACTTACAGTTTAAAGTTTGATTCATCTCTGTAAGACTACTTGTGCATCAAATACTAAAAATATCCCATTAATGTTCACACGTTTTTGAAGTAGCTGTAAACATAAACGCTTTACAGCAGCTAACAGGATGGGTTAAAGGGAAGCTTGAATGATCTTAAACATTGACTGTTGACCATAAACACAATATTCATAGAACATGAAATAAATTTTGTAGATTTTGAGTGTACAAAGAATTGTTTACCCAAACAACTTTTTTCTCATAGAGGGAGGGGAACTCCCCAACTTCAACCCCTCCAAGGGACTGACATCATTTATGGCCCCATTCCCGAACTCTGGCTATGGACCTGCTATGGTGTAAATTTAGGGTATGGTGTATCAGAGCTTCATATTAGCATATATATGTCAGTCGGACTGTATCCTTCTTGCTTGTATTCCAAAGGCTGCCTTTTTTTAGTACAGTAATAGTTTACTATATTTCTCGAAACACATTTCTACTCTTCCGTTAGTCTTAACTATAATAACGTGATAAGTTATACTTGTCACTTTTCAATTATATATAGCACGTATTTTAGAAAACAAATCTCACAGAGAAAGACTGTCTCCATAACTAATCATTTCTATAATTTTCCAACTGTCCCCCCATCTTCTCCCTACCCCCCTCCCCCTCCCCCACATCCTTTTCCCCAGAGACTAATAACGATTGACCTGACATCATCAACAATCCTACCATACACAAGCAAGCCTCCCAAGATTTTCATACAAATCTGTTTTCTCATCACGACGACGGTTCCATAAATGTGTTCACAGAAAGGAACAGATCGTCGACAAGATAAAACAAGTAGAATACTCGGTCGCTAGGAGTTATCTCCCACGATGGGTTAATATTCACACCAACCGTGATCTAGCTCTGTAACATAGACCATTCACGCAACTCAAGAACCTTCTCCGACGTCCTGCGTATGAAGTCATCGTTTTGCCCGTGCGACCTTTCTTTTTCTCTTAATTCACCTTGCATCTTTAACGTTTTACTGATCAGTAGCTACGGGGCATCTATAGCTGCATTTGGTCTTGTAATTTTATTTATCTACAGAAGCATCTTGACTGTCGTTAAGTGGCCAGTAAAAGGGCGTAACAGCTTAACAGCATAGTTCTCTGAGGGTGAGCGTCATGTAATTATCTAGGTATATATATACTCCGAGAATGTTTTCATTTTTGAGGTGCAGTAAGGTCAAGGACCAAACAGTAATACAGTAACTCAACTACACGGCTCGTATTTGACTGACTGAAAAAACCTTCGCTATGAGATACATGTGAGAGAAGAAAGTTAAAATTGATGTCTTGTTGTACCAAAATGCTTAAAAGGATTTAGTATAAATTGTTATTCAATTGATTTTGAAAGCAAGTCACCATGACCTAAAGTGTGCACTGAGACTAACAGAGATGATAAAAAGGCAGTTGTATTGCTGTTCCGGAACAATAAAGTACCTGTCCAGAGTAGACACTATTTCCCACCACAACCCACCCTTTTCCCCCCTTCACCCTTCAGATGCACTTGAAAGCAAGTTGCTTTTCAGTATAACACTGTAAAATTTATGTTATTGCACTTCACCATACATATTTGACAAGGTTATAAACTGTAGTGTGGAAGTTTCCCGGAAATGCTACATTTCTTTTTCGAGAAAACCAACAAACTGGGAGGGTAAACACAATTCCATGAAACATGCTCTTGCAAAATAAGGGGGGCGGGGGAGGGATGAGAGAGGGTACAATTTGAGTCCAGTTAGAAAATAATGTTGTTTCTAATGGTATCCCTGCCAATCAGTTAACTCGTTCAAAGACTGACCTAACATTGCAATAATCAACAAATTGAATAATAGTAATAATTAATCGCAGAAATGCCTTGGAATATTTCTCTTGCGAATTATCGGTAGAATTATCATAAAGTATGTATCTGAAGTATTTATCAAACATAACTGTCTTTCTATGCAAACTACAAGCTTGAATTACTGAATTTGCAATGGTTTGTTCTATGTTCGCAGACAATTAAAAGTTAAGTGTTCCATGTCTTCTTTTTTTTCCTCCAGGGTACTCAACAATGAACACTTTGAATGTATTGCATTATACTGAATGCAATACTGTACACACACACATATCCATCATACTAAACCAATTCTAATGTTTAAATTTGTTGTTTACATTATCAATGATGCCAATCTCAGAATAAACTTTTAAAACGAAAGAACAATTTCCCTTATCTCAAATGCTAATTAATACACTGTACAGTAGCGACGAATCGTTCCGATTTAAACGAACCTATAAATCATATTATTCCTTTGTTCTTCTTTTTATTCTTCTTCTTCTTCCATTTTATTTTTCTGATCATTTTTCTGTGAAAGAGAATGACTTGAAGTATTTTAGACAGTCAAGAATTCTCTACATTGATCGCCAGGAGATGACATACTGCTCCTATTTCAGAGCCTACTGTACAACTCGATGGTATTGATTACCATAGATTTTTAATAAACTCTCCCCAAAGAAAGATGCGACTGGCAGAGAACTACAGTCACATAATAAACTTGTTTGTTTGCTATAATTACGATGGTAACACTAATTTTATAGCAAATTTAGACTTACTTGATGTTTTTGATTTTTTACTTTCTTGTTGCAGGGTAAGGTCAGGAATAATAGGTCTGATACAAAACAACCTTTTATATTGACAGTCAATTTTGATATTAAAAAAAAAAACCAACGTAATTATCAAGAAGATCTAAATGTTGCATGATGTGTAACCTACACTATATCACTGATGGCTTTTAACACATGTACATGTATGTTATTATAAACATTTTACTTCGGGTGTGGTAGATGGCAAGGAAAAGTTGTCTTTGAACCAGCATATGTTCAAGGTGCACTATTATTGTTGCTCTAATTGGAAGCACGTCAAACAAGGATCATTTGTATTGATTTATGGCAGTGAAAAACCTTGGGCACTTGAGAAACAACTTAATCTCGTCACTGGATCATGAGATATTGCCACATGTGACAAGCACTTTAGATACGAGACTAAAATAAAGAAGGAAACTTCACATTTGTGGAATGTGATTTCACCACATGATTCGGTATATGTTTGAGAGAAAAACCACAGCATTAACCTATTACAAATAAGCTAAATTTTACTGAGTTCACCATGACCTATAGAAGTGGCAGGAGGGGGAATATTTATTCAGGAGGGAAATATATAGCCGTGGGGTCCACTCCCATTCAGGGGGTCTAGAGGAATCGCCTCAGAAATAAAATAACAATTAAAAACTAAAAATAAAGTCCATAATTAGGAATAAACACAAGGTTTTATATAATAATGCTAATGACAACTCGGACCCACGCCCATACAGTTCCCTTTGACAGGGAATACAAATTTAGTGTTCAAATTTGGTGTAGCTTTTTCGAGACTGGCTCTTTGCTTTACATCTTTAACACTAAGTATATGGCAACTTGACTGTTCTATATATAGCATTTTGCAATGCGATACTGGATCAATCAGTCCCTACTTGTGAATCACCCAGCAGTGTTAGAGGTGTTAAAGAGTCATCTACTGTAGTTCACAGAAACAACAAGATTATTCTGCTTTACCGAGCAATTCCATTACCCGCAAGTCTTCAGCAAACGTACATATTTAAATGTTCCTGAGATATGATAATATTAATATTATTCCCCAGAGCAGTAAGTTCAGTAGACTGTGTCCATGTAACCAGAGAGATATGATTAACATGTCTATGATACAATAGACTTAAAACAAATGTACATGATACAAGTATATATCAATCATGTGAAATCATGCAATCCATGCAACATATCTGTATATACAGTACAGTATATAGTAGGGCGCTGAATTAATTTCAGCTTCTCTTCAACTCATGCTAAAGAAGCACATGCAGTGATAAAGAGCATCAACCCGATAAAAGATACTACCTCTTTATTCTTGTGACTGAATGTCTTGCAGAATTAGTAAGTTAAGAACATATACTGTAAGAAAGTTCGGTCAAGATTTGTACACTACCTCTGTATGCATATTAAGTTACAAATAATTCACACCCAAAAATAAACCATTTGAAAAGGTGGATTCTTTCTTAGTTTTCTTCTTTTCACAGTTAGACAGACCTCTCAAGAATTACGAGAGATAATAAATGTAATAAGCGATACTTGTTGTGAAATTGTATGCGTATTCTGGCATAGTCACCTGTAAACTCCCACACAAGTTGCCCTCTTGGTTTTTGTAAGTTTACTCTTACAGCCGGGACATTTTGAATATCTAGTAATTATCTAGACAATGTGTAAGATTAATTACTCACATTATTCATGTGCAATAGAACAAGGTACTCATAATCATAGCGAGAGGAAATCTGCTTAAGTTTCATATAGTCATGCATGCTGTCGTACGCATACGTGCAAATCCGTTGTTTGTTACAATAAGATCAACATTAAGGGAATCAACACAGAAATCTGCCACATACATCAGAAATGAAGACCTTGAAAGAAGTATGGCATTTGTACCAAACTCTGGGACCCCACTAATTTATTTAATGTCAAATTAATGATCATAAAATATTGTCATTATAATCCATATTTCTATTACAATTTTTTACAACTATTATTATAATTATACGTGTAAGAAAGGCTTCAAATTGAAAGCTTACATATTAGGATGCCATTTTTGTTCATCTTATTAAATTAGACATTGAGAGTGAATAATTCTGTCTTCGGATTAAGAAACATGAAACACAGTAGATGATGCTGAGCTATATATACAGCTTTTAATAAGAATGTCAAAGCCAAGCATTTACTTACTGTACTTGTGTCATCTACTACTAGTACTGTTTATGAAAAGAAACGGCGCATTAAAAATACATTAGGACAAAAAACACTAAATTGTGGCTGATGACAGCCATCTATTGCAGATCTGACAGGAAGTAAATTCGGGGAGATGTGTCTGATCATCAAAGTAATCATGACATACATGTAGAGCTCTGTACAAACACATTATCATGAGATAGAGCTTAAAAATGCAAAATTTGATTTGAATCTGTTTATTTATGTATCATTACTGGGTGCACGGTGTTCTCTTTTAATGCACTTCATTAGGTTTATTTAGTGATATGATAAAAATCATCAAAACAGACTACTGTCTAAATTGTAAGAAGATGTCCAAGTTGCATTTCCAAAGTTTTTTTTGGGAGGGGGGAGGGGGGGGGGGGGCGGAATAAATATAACCCACAGCAAATTTTTCAGATGTGTGCTGTTTGTCCCTCGGCCAATCAGGCCTTACTTTTTGGTTGTCTGAACAGCAAATTTGGTTGTCCTAAGAAAGGGAGCAAACTCACAATGACCAGTACATACACTTAAGGAGAGATGTGTAAGTTTGGTGGATAGAACACCAATATGTAGTACACTGTAGGAGGGATGTGTAGGTATGGTGGATAGAACACCAATATGTACACTCTAGGAGAGATGTAGGTTTAGTGTATAGAACACCGATATGTGCACTCTAGGAGGTATGTGCAGGTTTGGTGGATAGAAAAATAATATGTACACTCTAGGAGGGATGTGTAGGTATGGTGAATAGAACACCAATATATGTATACTGTAGTAGAGATGTGTAGGATTGGTGAATAGAACACAAATATGTACACTGTAGGAGAGATGTGTAGGTTTGGTGGATAGAACACCGATATGTACACTGTAGGAGAGATGTTTAGGTTTGATGAATAAAACACCAATATGTACACTGTAGGAGAGATTTGTAGGCTTGATAGATAGAACACCAATATGTACACTGTAGGAGAGATGTGTAGGTTTGGTGAAATAGAACAGCAATATGTACACTAAAGGAAAGATGTGTAGGTTTGGTGCATAAAATACCGATATGTGCACTCTAGGAGGGATGTGCAGGTTTGGTGGATAGAAAACCAATATGTACACTGTAGGAGAGATGTGTAGGTTTGGTGGAGAGAACACAGGCTATGAAGATGATACCAATTTATCACTGTACCTATCTGAGGATATTTACTTACTGTACAATGCAAGCTGAATTTGATGGAAGCAAACTACATACAGAACTGTACTGTTCTTTGAATCCAAAGCTCATTTTGGTTATCTCTGACGACCGTTAAAATTTGCCCTAGAAATATACATTTTCACGATTGAAGTCAATGACAGCCATTTTATGCTAAAAATTAACATAATTCTCACAATAATAACGTCCAAATAAATACCGTTCATGTAGAGCTCTGATGCTTGCACCATCCATCATCAGACGGCTCTTGAAAGCTCCCAAAGTCATTAACAAGGACAACGTGTAATAAACTAATATGCCAGCTGTGTAGAGATGTTTCTTAACACGAAGAGAAACTTGATCTTTAGATTTGTTTAGGTGATAAAAGTTGACTGACATGAGTAACTGACTGCAAACAAAACAAGATTAAATTTAATGCCGAAAAGGCCGAGGGAAAACATGTCATATCAACCAACACTATATTTAAAGTTGTTAGAACAGGTTTTATGCTGACTGTGTACTGATCGACAAAGTTAGGCGTATCTGGGCGATGGTGGTTTTGATCCAGGAGAAATCCAGTTTTCCCATCTGAAATGGTCCTACCAAATGGCCAAAAAAAAAACCCCAAATGAGCTAAAACTATAAAAGGGATAGCCACCCGATGTGAAGTGTATAGTTTATAAGCCATTCTGCTCACACCAAAATTTATATGTGGCTGCATGTTCAGCCTTGTAAAATAGTAGGAATTTTCATATCAAGGCTATATATTTTATCCGGACTCAATAAGGCAATAAACATCTAAACATTATTCATGTAATTGTCCTAGAATAAATTACGATGCATCACATTCGAAAGTTTTACAATAAATGTTCAGTACTCATACGGTCTTCATTTTGCATTGTACAGAAACACATGGCATCCTGATCTACTATATACATACTGTACAGTAGTTATCGGTCCATGATCTTCGCCTCGATAATACTAATTACGCCTTTCCATGAACAAATGACTCAACTCGATCAACCTGTGACTTTACTGTGAAACCAGTGGACAAAAAAATGAAAACAACAAGAAAGAAGAAAAAAAAAAATTTCATTGCTCTTGCAACTGTTGTTCTGATAAACAATGGCTGCGGTTACTAAGGCATAAAATTATTGCCCTAAATGACAGATTGCTAAAAGCTCCCAGAATACAGAGTCGTCAAATTTTAGTGTGTGCATTATTTATACCAGTATTATCTTCCGTCGGTTATACATACTTGAACCTCACGAGCATTTTGAGCACCGATTGTTAAAAGGACGAGTTATCGGATAGACCACTTTCGGTTATTTATTTGCCCGGTTAACATTTTGAATGTTCCAGATCGAGTGCCACACGTGAGAGTTAAAAGAAAAGAGAAGATGATTTGAGGTCACGCTTCTGTATATCATCCTGTCAACGCGATAAAAAAAAAGAAGCTGCTTGATTTCTCGACAACCCCGTCCGTAGGTAGCTCTAGTAGATAGAACGCACGGCGTGCAATCAATAAGGTTCCGCCAATAACGTTGTTACAAGACATTTCCACGATTCCTCTGCCAGTATTTCACAGCGGATAACGATTGCCAGTCATATTCCACGACTTTAATGACCCAGGTTACAGTTTGTCATTTCAGATTAACTGCCCGTGCGGAGAGAACGTAAGCTGGCAGATACCGCTGCATCTTAAAGGAGGAGCATGTCTCAACAGTATTATACAGGGTTGCCAGTAGGGCTTGCCTCCAGGGCCTGAAAATTGGAGGAACTTTCAATGTCCCAAAGATTGGTTGGGGCGTAGCGTTACAAGAAAATTTTGGCAAAAAATACCTCCCAGATCACCAGAAATGGCACTTCCCTGGCCTTGTAATGTTGCATCTGAACGTTATTTTTATTTGAACTTTATTTTGAGATATCATGTTTTATAAATGTACACTTCAAAAAATGTAGATTAGAAAATACTATACAACACCATAAGATTAGCACACACATTACTGGATAATGGTCATGTATTCGATTCTTTAATATTAAATGGCACTTTTGTACAAGTTTAGCTTCAGCTTTTCTTTCAACTGGGGCGGAAAGAGCGTGTGGAGCTGGAACCATATTTCAAAATCGGGAAAAAAGCCGGAATTCCGGCTATAGCCGGAATTCTGGCATCCCTGTTTATAATAAGTACTATTAGTACTCATTCTACATCTTTAAAGGTGATGCCATGTCAAGTTCAGTCAGGGGCACCTAATGGAGATCAATGGTTTCATTTCATCTTTCTTTTGTTTCTTTGTGCTTGTGTGTGATTTGCTCTCTATACATGGCACGGGAGTAGGGATGACATGGATATTCATCACGATTTTAATATGAACTTTGTGAAATTAATTTCCCTTCAACCTTTACCCAAGCTATCGCTGTAAATATAAGTTTATCTCTTCCATGAAATGCTAGCAGTACTCGATAAGAGAACAAAGCCAGACAGCAACACGTACAGTACAAGACACAAATCAAGGGAATGTTTTTAATAGTTCATAGTAGAGGAACTGTGAGGGCCAATCAACTTTTACCTTGGAAGTGGAAGGCATAGGAGGGTGGGAGGCACCTCTGGCTTAAATCCAATGCTGTAATGACTACAGCCGTCCTCTTTTAAAGTGCTGTATGATCTTTGAAAGCATCTTTTTAACTGAAAATTAACTAAAAATCAATATAAAACACAACTGTTAGCAAACTGCATATCCACTAAAGGGCCTGTGTCAGAGAATGTGTAAAAGGGAAGTGGGCCTGACGTTTCGATCCTAGCAGGATCTCCTTCAGAGGCTGAATGGAAAATGAAATGAAAATGACAATTAACTGAACAAAGGAAAGTCATTCTCTACTGTACAGAAGCTTTCACAGTTCTTTTTCACTATTCTAAACTTTGTTATCGAAGTTCATATATTTATGGTGACGCCCCCTGTATTTTGCAAGATCGCTTTTGTTCTACTGTGAATGGAAGTCAAACATTAATCCTAGGCAAAAGACTGTGCCAAATATAAGGAAAACATCTTAGAGAAAGATTCTTTACTAAAAGTATTTACTCAACAGATTATGCAAAAGCTAGGTCAAACATGTCAAAACTGAAAAGACTGATGGATTCAATTATTAGTGAGCATGAATAATGGAATTAATAAAACCATCTTGGACCAAACCTAATTTGGATGTACTGAACTTCTTTTGTTCTTCTAAATTCTATAATACCATTTACTACTCAAAATAATAAATCACTTTTAGCAAAGAATATATAAAATTAAATCAAGTAATTATGGTGATCACTATGTACATACATGCAGTAAATATTTGAGTTTTTGTCTGCCAAAGTCCCAACACACAAATTTCATGTTCAATTTAAAAAAAAAAGAAGCCAATTCTGTTGTTTCTGGCAATCACATTATACTCAATAAAAAGAACTAAATCTGCTCATGTAAAAGTAAGACTCTAATCAAGTTTCTCATAGCTTATAAATACTGTGTGTACAGTACTGTACATCTGGTTCCGTACCACGTGTAGACCACCTGTAAACTCTACATGCAGTTGCGACCGACTGGTTTAGCCTTTCTAATCATAGCCACCTATGGCATATGAAATACCATCACAATTAAGGGACTTTCTCTCAAAATCCCTAATTTTGTGGGGAAATTATGGGAAAGATGTCATCTTGCAAATTTGTTTTAATTGCTGGTCCAACTGTTACAAAGATGCCTCTCACATGGATGGAACTTTTAACCCATGAAAAGTTTTCAGAATTTGATTCAACTCATAGCCCAACAGTTACTGACTTTTAGAATAATGTTACCTACAGTATTACAATAGCTAGCGACCTGTCTGAACACATAACATACATTCCTATGTAACTCTATTCGTTACAGCATCAATCGGTAACATGTAAGCACCTCACACCTATTCAGCCAATTCTTGGGTCAACCCTGCAAATCTTCTTCATTCTGAATCAACATTACAATATTGAGGATTTCTTATTTTTAACTCCTCTCAAATCCCCCCCCCCCCCGCCTTTTTGTTTTGCAAATCATTGATTTTTTCCTAGTTACTGCAGGAGTCTCCTTTATCATACAAGTACTGATTATAAGTACACTGTATACACTGTATATATAAGTATATAAGTACACTGTATAAATACACAGTATAAGTAGACTGATTAACAACTACCTGACTTCAATGCTGTGTATCTCTGGTACAAAACTCTCCCTGTAAGGTTCTTGTCCCAATTAAACCAAGCATTTAACAGCTGTGAATTTTGATACTCAATATTCGCAAGATAGCCTAGAGTGGTTCTCTAATTAGAGCAAAAGTATCTCTAGACTCTAGAGCAACTTCCAAGTTTATCTTCCTAAATGCTACCGGTCTGTTTTGATCCCAGGACTGGTGCATTGGCTCTTGGTTTCACGAGGACCCTGAAACCACCTGTGAACCTTTATTCTTGGCACTTTTGGCACTTTGGCATACCATGGAGTGAGAGGCCGTCTTGTTTCTTTTAGTGTCAAAGAAGGAATGTGTGTGAGGACACATGTGTGAGGAGGACCAAATTTTCACCACCTGTACATGTGTCCGTACAGAATAGGCCTGCTTCCTAGATCTCTCTGCATTTGCCAAAAGTCCGGAAATTAATAGATCCATGTAGGTCTGATGTGATCTAGTATTAAAGATTTACTCACTAAAGCATTACATTCCCTGTGTGAGGCAGTATATAATAGGATGATTAATCGAAAAATTGACCCAAGCCAAAAAAAATTGAGATCCAGATGATAACAACCAACCAACAATAAATTCATGAAAACAACTTTGCCACTGGAACATGGACTTCTAAACAACTTCTAGAGCGTATTAATGTATGCACAGTTAGCATACATGTTTCTTAGATCTCTCTGCATTTGTCAGAGGGTCCGGAAAATTAATCAGTCCTTGTAGGTCTGACGTGATCAAGTATTTACGATTTACTCAGTATGAAGGAAAGTAATAAGGATATTATCCATGGATCTAATATTATAAGATTCCCCTCTGGTTTGAGGCAGTATAATAAGATGTTTAAATTAAGAACTGACGGGGGTCCAAGATTGAGATTCGAGTGATAACAACCAACAAATGAAAAACAACTTGAACACTCAAATATCGACTTCTTTATTAACTCTGAGAGCCTACCACACAAAGTGTACATTGTTATTGGCTAACAGTATTTACTTTTCAACGGATTTCTGAGTCTTGAGGGACTCGCTAGACAAAATCACGACAATTATAGCGACAGAAAAGGTTGTGATAAATGAAGTCTACGTCTCAAGTGCCAATAAGGTTAAGTAGTCACTAAATTGTCCACATGATGTAATTAACGGTTTCGCTCTTCAATTGACTTAACACTACCCGAGCGATTTATAGCACCACGGCGTGATAAAAGAGGCCAAGAGATTCCTCTGGCTGCCAAAATATTTTATGGGAGACACTAACTTAGAGATGCGCGTTCACGTACGATGAAAAGTCTTTCGGCTGGCATAAGGTCATGGCATGATTTAAAACTGTCGAGAAAAAGGCTGGATGTTTGAGAGGATGAGAGAGGATCGATCAAGTTTGACATTGAAATCATTCAACGTGTCCACTACTTTACGGCCTCATGACACATACAATACTAGTCCAAATAACCAACCAGGAATGTTCGGAAGACTTTATTTGGCCATACGCCTGCAGTTTTTACCTTCAACCGAATGTTCTTTTGAGTGGACTAGCATGATCATAATCTCAGAAACTTACTGGTTTGAAGATTTACGAGCGATGATACTTACCTGTCTCCAGTCCATACTGATATATGCCCTCTCCTCATTATACCTAATGTGCTAAGTAGTTTACTGGTACCATAATATTTTGGCACTGCCCCCTCAACCCATCTGAGACTCCGCCCACTCGATCGTCCTTCCCGAATATATACCCCGTCAGTGCAAATATGCTACCAGTTAGCAGGTTAGGTAAATAGGGAAAGTTCATTTAAGTAGACTGGGGGACCAGTCAGATGGGAGCGAAGTAAATCATATGTTACAAGGTTGTACACTGCATTTGCACTGGAATCCCATCAGACCCCATTCCGAGATCATGATTTGTGGACAGTGGTATATTACATACATTATATATACACCCATACATACATGTATACTGTACACTTTACTGCAGGCACATCTGTAATGTTAAGTATTAATTAACAGTATATGAATGAAAGAACATTAAGCTGATGAAGCCCAGATGCTGGCAGTCTCTACAGGCATGGCATATTTGTAAACAAAAGCGGGTAATTGTTTACAAGAAGTTTCTATCTTTAAGTTACCCTAATTGAATTGAAGGAATTGTCTGGTGGAAGATTTTTAAGGTAACTTCTTAGGCCTACCAGACAATCCTTTTAAAGTGTTGATTATGTTTAGACTACTGTATGGCATGCATTTCATTACAGTGTATTGGACCTACTTGTTTTACAATGTTGATGAGTTGCTCATTATAGAGTGTACATCAAATAATAAAAGCAACATAAGGCACAAACAATTTTTTGGTTGGAAAATATCAAGAAGGCAGTATTTCATAAAAGGAAGTAGGATTATAAGAAGTGACACATAATCCCTACTTCATGGTGCGGGGGTAACTTAAGAGTGATGATACTGATACAAACATGTATATCCAGACGTATAGAAACAAAGTGGATACTGTATTCTAGGATGAAACATTACGGGAACATGCAGGAATAATTAGGAATGGCAGATCCAGAATGGGTAGAAAGTGGGTGGAATCCCGGTTGAAGGATTGAGATGCTATAAGGTTATCAAGTCAGAATGTTAAAGTAGATGGGGAAAGTGCAGAAGTACTGAGTAGCCTGGAGGCAAGGTAAAAGAGGAGCAATAAAGAGCTTGATTCACACAGCCTGATAAAATGCAAACGTTGATTGTCACAGCATCTTTAATAAAACATTGCATTTGGGTTTTTATTTACAGCAATACTGTAGCTGTGCATGTGTATACTATGTAGCTTTTATAGTACATTACATATTCCCATACATGTACTATTCATGTAGGTGTAGCTATGTACCAAACTTGTGTTACCATACACAAAGTTCTTTCTGTCGCATACTGTACTGCACAGAATGTACTATACTGACTGAACTGTACTATACTGACTGTACTGCACAGAATGTACTGTACTGTACCCTACCGTACCGTACAGAGTGTACTGTACTCTACTGTACTGTACCGTACCATATCGAGTCTTGGAGATCACTGCTAATACTGTACTGTCATTCTCTTTGATGACCCTCAAATGAAACTCAGCTTAGCCAATTTTTGATCTGACATGCCAGGTCACTAACCAAACTACCTGTTACTTCCATAGTACATGTATTTTAAAGTTCAAGATACATATGAGCACTGTATTCCTAGTAGGAAGTGAATTCCTTTAGGTCTAAATATAGATATTTGGATCAATTATTGAGCTATGAAGTATGCACCAAGTGTTACAATGCGCAACTTGAACTATCTGCCTGATAGAACCCACTATACACTTAAACTTGGGAAACTGCTGGTAAGGGTCCTTCTTGACCTCCAGAGGTATACTAGCAGGTCACCACCAAAACCAAATAAGTACAGAACCTTTTCCTTCCATACCTATTTTTCAAGTCCAAGGTTAGTTTGTGAGGGTCAAGCAAGGCAGTGTTGTTGTGCAAGGAGTGGGAGGTTTTCCAACTCTGTCGTCAGTCAGGGAAAATCTGTGCAGTTGGGGTTTTCTTTACATTCAGTCGAGAAAGAACTAGACCAGGCATTCCTTACCCTTTAGACCCTAATTTATAGTGTAAATATGCCACAGAATGCACCATTTGATGTTTAAGCTCTAAATTTGTTTGGTTGTTAGGAGGGGAGTGGGGAGGGAACCCCATACAAGTCTACATGGGTGTCTGCCCCAATGACCCTATGGCAGGTGAAACTGCCTACTACTGTATATCAAGTCCTGGAGCTGCCTCTGTCCCTTCCATCAAGGTTCCTACAATTGCCTGAATCAGTCAGGGATTGTAGCATCTCCCATCCCCCTCCCCTCCCCCCCCCCCATACACACCTTTGAAATCCTGTGCATCTCACTGAACCTGAGGTACAGTACCGGTAAAAATGACATGCTAGTAGTTACACACTATATAAGTTGAAGAGATCTGGATTTGGCAAACAGTACAGTATATAGTTGCATACTGTATGATCAAGAGCAAGTCTACAATGTTCACTGGAGAAATTGCTACCTTAACACCTACAGTATATGTACTGACTGTAATGTCAATGATTTTGACCTTGACAATGCAGACAGATCTATTATTAAATTACCTGTTAAACTGTACAAATGACTGAAATTATTAATGTCTGCCTTAATGGCCGTTCACCGTATATATACTGTACGTATATATACTTTACCGACTGTGCAAAATTTACATTTTTAGCAATTTACGAACAAAATGAATTTTTTTCCACATCAAAACTCAATTAACTGACAAACGCTAGAGATGTGAGAGTTCCACAAATCAATATAAATTGCATTTACAATCTAAAAATACTCTTTGCTTCAAACACTTCAAGGAAAAAGGCACAATTAAGACTAAAAGCAAGTAATAATCCATTATTGAAAAATATGCAAGTCGCCTTTTCTCAGGCAACACAGAAGCGGGCGACTAAATTGACTGGAAATTTTGCCACAAGCATTAATCCCCCAAAATTCTAGGTCATCTCAGTCTCTTAACCACTGTCATATTCATACCAGGTATTAACTTTTTGTAGTTAAAACTCTTTAACAATCCTAGTCGTTGAGATTTCTTATCGAAAAAATAAAATCCCAGTTAAAAATTTTAGCTTTACAGTACACTTTCTATAGTATTTATAAGGAAATGTACTGTTTAAGGCAAAGACAATATCAATTTGATCTCACTGACACTTGATCAGATGTACGTCGCAATCACTACAAAACTTTTCCTCCTTCGAGAAGGCACATTTGACTGACCAGTACTGTACGTAGCCTCAGAGGCACTGAGAACCAGGTCAGGCTCTGGGGACAATTATGTCCCAGGGCCCTATATAATCGATCCAGCCCATCCATACTTTCTCAGGGCCCTCAAATTGATCCCGACCGAATATGTCCATTTCTTACACAATACCACAGTACTTCCAGGGATCAATACTTGAGTTTTTAATACCAATTCAAGAAACTAAAAGCATACAGTATTTGGTACACACATGCAGGTTTGCTGAATGCTGAAGGTGTACAAGACATAACCTTGCACACCTTCCTTCTCCCCCCCCCCCTCCCCCTCCACACCTCAAAATGGGAAGATAAAACATAAATAAGAAAGACTTACTAAACCGTCAACAATATGTTTTACCAGACCAGAGCGCCCTAAGACATTTGCTCCAGCTGCCCTTACTTGATCAACTTCTATTTTTTTTACGGTAATCAAAATGTTTAGGGAACAAATAATCGTGCTATCGAAGTTAACTTTAATAGCAAACAGTAAATTATATCTAAAGGCTAAACTGATCATGACATTGATTCTCTCCAGCTGATGGCCTTGAGTTTTACCTGTAGAAAGAAGCTGAATAGATCCAATAAGTATAGTAGTGTACAGTAGAGTGGCCAAACTGTTAAGATTGCCGCAGGTTTGCTAACTTTAACAATGAACAGAAATTTGAAGTCTGTTGATTAACACTCCCAAACTGGCACTATACTTAATCAATTTAACAGCAGCACCACGGAAGCCACGCAATGGTCATTTGTTATCCGTTGGCTCTGATAATCAAGAAGGGTTCAGGATACGAACTTGGTCATGTGTAGCAATGTTTACGCAGAGCTGCCATAGGTAATAGCTTTCTCCAACGCAACTGATTGAACATCAATCCACACAATTTTTCATCCCCAGCTTGTTTGCTTTTACTCTTTTTTTCTTTTTTTTTAATCTGAGTGTTGAAAACATATCAAATTATCCCCAACTTGCTATGTACAGTGCAGTAAGTATCATTAACGAATAGTATGAATCGATGTTTATAATATTGAATGCGGTTACGTTGCATCTGTGTGAATGTCAAAGGTCATTTAATGATAAAAGTCTAATCAGGTAATTCCTACCATAAATAAAGACTGTCAGGTTTGATAAATCCTAAGAATTAAAATTATGAAATGAGAGAGTAAATTTGCTTGATATGAATACATAAAAAGTACAACATCACGGTTTCTGCTCAGTTTCCCACAACAGTACATGATTTCCACAACAGTACATGGTTTCCACAACAGTACATGGTTTCCACAACAGTACATGGTTTCCACAACAGTACATGGTTTCCACAACAGTACATGGTTTAAGTATAAAATGTACAGGACCTGTATAGAACTTGCAATGAACATTACTGTAAAAGACTGGGTTCTAAGAATATATAATAGTCTACTGTATGAATAAAGAGGCAAACAGAGCGGTCTTAAAAGAACCTTTTCGGAATTAACGTTGAGACATCTTCGATGCTTATTGCCATCAAAATGACAAGTAGGCCATTTATATACCTTGACTACAGTAGTCCATTTTCTTCTTAATTATGAAGTAAAAGTTAGAAAAACAATTGAAAGTTTTCGGTTCGCTTTACATACAAGTATTTAATGATCCTGCACTGAAAAAGTGTCCATACAACAAACTCTTGTGGTTGAAATCAAGTTCATTAATGATTCTGTTGTTAGCCTTCTTTTTATAAAAAAAATGTGGGAGGACATCTTGTTTTGATCATTGGGGCTCTCCAGTGCTTTAGCCGGGTGCACTGTCTTATATCATAGGTCCTAACGTCCATGTAATGATCTGTACTGTTTACAAATCTCTGAATCAAATTTAACACGATCACGTAAAAGGGCACAATATTAACACAAGCTTGTGAGCATGCAGTGTTATTTGTATGCCGAAATGCAGGATGATGGACTCGAAAAGCTAAATTTACAGGATGCAGTTCTGCCGAATGAAAAACATGTTTTGGAAAACATACTGTAATTTCAGGTGCTTCCACCGCCCACCGGTTTGTTTGACTTTGAAATTGCGATAAATGTTTTAAACGATTCTTTACAATTATATTTGATCTCAAAGGAAACAGATGTAATCAATTGAAAATTTCAAAGGGTATTGTACCGATATGTAGTCCTTCACATAGGTGATGTAAGATGAAATTCATAGAGCTATTTTTCAATATTCATAAACTTCATGGACAAATGCAAAGCCAACGAGAAATGAGAAAGCCTTCAGATTGGTATTCAGATAAAGAAATGGGAGGTCACCCAGAGGTGGGTCAATGGGGGTGCAGTGCTAAAAACGTCACCAATTTTTGTAGGCTAAGAAGGTAGATCAGAGAGCTTATGTATGAGACATGTTAGAAAGGTATGAAGTCATTTTCAATGTTCAAATAGTTATATATCTTAATCACAAACACAGCAACAGTAAAGGTAATGAAATAGTTGCAAAGATAATGCGACAACCAAAGGCAATGTTAATGTTTGCACTCTATTACTCTATTCACATTGATTTGTTGTTTCAAGGTCACGTATGAACATCACATAATGACAAAGCACGCAGGTAGATCTACAGATCAATTGAAATAATTTTTCAGCTGCTTCCCATTTACAATATAACACAATCAAAGCACAGATCTGTCACATTTTAATATATTTCATTGAGCACATTCTTAGATCACATGAAACAGAAGGCCTGTACCTTTACATGCCAATATGTACATCATTGTATTCATGGCAAATAACTAATAAAGGCTACTACTTGTGGTTTAGGGAATACTGGCTAAAATTAAAAGTGCAAGATTATGTTTCAACTGCACAGATAAGGTTTCCACTAAAATTTCTAATGTTCTCTCTCTTACATGTACATACTGTAATATCTATCACCACAATCTGATATATAACAGGCCTTGTGGAAGAAACTGCTGGTAGCATGCATCATATATGACTACTGTACCTGCCTATATCATTTGTGTTATTGTGTACTGTAGCTCATTACCTCTGTACTGATATAGTACTATCATATACACTATTCGTTTTAGCTTGCTGATGTCACAGCTAAATAACGGCTAGCATGTAATCGCAGGATTGTCATTAGAACTACATCATTTGTAAACAACTACAATTTACTGGTGAATCCAGAAATGTAATAAATAACCACTTGCAGTCACAGATAAAGACTCCCGAAGACCAAGTAACAAATTTATTATGCCATCATTATCAAACAATGTTATAGCAGATTTGGAGCTTTCATCTGATTTATGTCAGACGCTTATAGCAATTTCTCTATCTTAAGTTTTTTAATTAAAACATTTCTTTATCCTCCAACCACAACCTCTGCCCCCCCCCCCCCCCC